>CAJPEV010002643.1:0-40995 GCA_905338385.1 Darwinula stevensoni
TTCGTTTCTTTGTGCAAGGTTAGCAGAGAAGGGTGGGTCTGTTTTCGTCCTTTCACTTCTCTTCTGCCATTTGTCATTGCCAAAGTACCATTGGTCATTGTTGTTCCACGTCGTTATTGCTCGTTCAGGTACTCTGAGTAACCTTGAAGCGACTGTGGGTGCGCCATCTATCCATTATAATTTTGAAACTAGTGTCGCAGACCAGGTTTCCCTTCGTTATTTTGCGGGATGGATCAACCAAAGTAGCCAACGTCGAGAAGTCATGGTGCACTGGGTTCGTGGCCGCGACCGTTTTCAAATCCCAGTGAACCGTGACTTGTAGTTTCATTTTGCCGATCCTTTAGCCGCGATCTTCGTGAAATAAAGTATGAGGAACCAAATAAAACTTGGGGGAAGGTCGTGACGGAAGTAGGTATCGGTCTTCAACATCATCACCATTATCATTATGATCATCATCGTGATCTCCGCTCATATGAGTCCAACCTCTCTGACAGCTCTGTTTCGAAAGAGGGACATGGCCGCTTTCGGCGCTATCCGCCGATTCAGCTGCTTTGCGCCACTGGAAACATTAGTACGGTGCCAAGTTAGGCCTAGCCTCGGCCCTTGGTGGCCCTTGAAGACCGTAGCCCAAGACCAAGGAGCTAAACCTAGATCAGGGCTTCCAATAGGTGACATTGTAACTTGATCTCTAGGCCTAAGCATACAGAAAATTCGAAATGACTTGGTCAATAGGGGAACATGAGGATTCGTTTCTTGTCATTTCGGGTTATATTCGAAGACCTACCACCGCAATCCAGATTTCATCGGAGGCCTAAGCTTATGTAAGATCGGAAACCCTATTCAACCGAAAACGTAGTCCTACGATTGCAGTTCTCAAAGGTAACAGGCCTAACGGTCAGGCTACCCCTTTGAAAACACAACGTTAGGATTTTATGGGTTTATATTGGAAATCGCCCAGCCCTACGAAACGAATTCAGCAATTTAGGCCTATCAATGAAATCAATTCATATTCTCTGTAACACATGATGTAATTTTGGCCAAGGTAAAAAAACCATCAATTATACTCATGAACTGGCTCTAGCTTGGTTTAAACTTGATGTGGACTTCAGACAAGTAGGCAATTGTTTTAAGGTATTATAAAGTCGTTCCAGGAAAGGAATGTCAGAAAGTGAATTTTAAAAAAGTTGAAGGAATATGTGGAGAGGAGATGATGGAAAGGGGAATCTTATCCCTCCCATCATAGAATCTCCCCCTACTCTGCTAAGGACCTTTACCAACATCTTGAGCAGCAAAAAGGAAAAGGATGATAGCTTGCTTCTTCTGGTGGTAACCTACTTTAGCTTAAGTCGCATGAAAGTAGTGGTTAAATGATGTTAGTGGCAGGGAATAGGAACCAATATCTTTCTTACAGGGTTTAGGCAGATGTTGATGATTGTCAGCTTAAATTCATATAAGTGATTGCACGTGTGAAGTAATCCTTACCTCAAGAATCAATCATGCTGGAAAGGTCAATCAAGATTACGTGTGGTTTTTTTAGAATGAAAATATATTTTTATCTATACAATATAATCATTCTTTTCTGCCTGCAGGTGATGGCTGCTCATCTGGACTGAAAGACCCTTAGGCTTGGATGAAAAGTGCTATAGTGCTTTGTAGTTTGGGTAAACATTCCAAGAAGTCAGTCTGAGAAATCTGAAAACTTCTTGGTTATGATGTTGGACCAGTGAGCATATGGTCAACTTGAGTAGGCCTCAAGGCAAGGGAAGGATGTCACGAATGACAAGGAATTGCAAGAAGGTAAGATGTTTCAAATGAGCTATCAATGTAAACATCCTTGTAAGTTGTTAATGAGTTTCTACAAAGTAGTGAGGAGTTGCAGACCAAGAGAAAACAGGAATGGAGTAAAATTGATAAATGGCTTTCTGTTTCTTCAATGTAAATTCCAGGAAAAGTTGGAGCAGCAGGAGAGAGAAAACTTTTTTGCTATTGAAGAGAAGGAAGGAGGGAAAAAGTGGTGTTGGGGGGCTTTGTCTTTCTTGCAACAGGAAGCCCTTTTTATCCCATGTCACTTTCTATTGTCCTTCCCAAAAAGAATACCAGATCCCACTCCCTATGGTATGTTCCCTATCTCCAACCCAGTTTCTCCATCATATCCTTCTTCCCCATCCATATACTTCCAACTCCTTGCTTACGTTAAAGGTTTTATGTCGAAATATTGGTGATATTATCTTATCATTACTCTTTGTTACCTCTTGACTGAGCTATCTGATTTTACAATCTATTATCTTGATTGAGTTATGTATCTTTTATACACTAGCTCTGCATATAACAACTTTTAGTGACTCCTGTGTAAGATGATGGCACAAGTTTCATGATGATCATTCTTATTCACGGCAGTAATTTATCAGTTAGAACTCTTCTCATTCCCATAATGCTCTAACTTTTTGTATCCTTTGTAACCTGCCGATATACAAGGTTGGCTAAAAAATTTTTGAGACTGGGCTTGATGCAACCGTGAGATTTATTGCATTTTTGCTGTGTCACCTTCAAAGTAGTGGCCCAAGCTTGCTACACACTTTTGCCAACATCTGTAATTTTCCTTGAAGCAGGACTGGAACCTGTTTTTAGCAATCTCATTTGATGCCATCATCATGGTTCTTCATCCTTGGGTAAAAGTAAGAGTTGCATGGTGAAGATCTGGGGGAGAAGGAGGATGTGGCATTAGAACTGTGCCTGTGTCTGCCAAGTAAAAGATAAATCAATGATCTGTGCTGGTGCGTTGTTGTGGAGGTATATCCAATTTGATGCTGACCACCAGCTGACACCTGAAGGGTTGAATGTGGCACAACATAGTAAGTGCCACTTAAGTCTCAGCACATGATCTCATGGATAGCAAACAGGGTGGGACCCTAGCAACATGCACAAATGTTTGTTTTTGGTATACAATGCAAAGTTTGGTGACTGTGACCCAAGTCTTGAAACTTTTTGAACCTAGTAGTTTATTTCCTTCACAATGAGGCCTTTACCCTCTCTTTCTCATATTTCATTCTCTTCTCTGATTGTTTGCTTGATTTAGTAAATGAAATTGAATTTACCAATTCCCCCTATCAAACATTAAGGAACGAGATGACAGCCGCCTCAGCCCAGATAGTTCTTCAGTCAGTCGTCGCCGGGAAATATTGATGGTGGGAGATGAAGTCCTCTCAAGAGGGAAAGATGGCTGCTATTACCTAGGCACTGTCATTGAGGTAAGAAGAGTAACATGAATTTTTCATCCAACAGTCAAAATATTGTTTTTCTTGGTGACCACTTCTCTTTTCTTAGATAAGTAAAAAATATTGATACAGTAAACAGTGGCTCCACATTTGTCTCAATACTTTATTGACCCTAGAAAGTGATTTTGATACAACTCTTGGAAGCTTGTGTGATCTGGTTTTCCTGTTAGCTTCCACAGTGATGCTTCCACAATTGCTAGAAAAGCTTCCACAATTGTTAGAAAAACAATATTGGATAGGTTTTTGTCCTGCTTTGAAATCCCTTCATGGCTCATGGCATACAGTGCCCTCAATTTGTGTTAGATGTGGCATGAGCCTTCTACTTAAAGAACTTGTATATACTACTCAGAGTTATATTTCACCTCTCTATTTAAGATGAACATAACTTAGAACCATAAGTTTGTGAGGCCTTGCTGAAGGCATTAAACATCACAGTGAATGGCCTTCTGCCTAAAAGTTGGTAAATTAAACCAGATTCACACCTCTTGTGTGATTCTTTACTGTGACTGCTATAGAATCCACCAAACATTGCAGTTATATAGAAGTTTTGCTATCATCTTGAAGTCATCTTCTTGAAGCTTGGTTAGACAATTATTATTATGGAATTGGATGTTAAACCAATTTAACCCATAATTGCCATGTAATTTTTTTGATTTAATCAAGTAGCCAGTTCCTTCAAAGGACACTTTCATATGATAGGTCCCCCATTATCATGGATATCACATGAAAATTTAGTTTGATTTGATAATTGGATTCTGTGGGAATATAGTCAACTTAAGCACATTGTTGCTAAAAACTTATGGCATTGAATGCATTCAATTTGAACATTGCAGGGAATAGGGTATTACACTTTATTGGCAAAACACATGTAGAAACCAAGTCTGGACATACAAGATGGAGCCCTGCACAACTCTGATGTTTTTATGATGGTTATATCTCACTTGTCCCAGAAAGGCTGCAACATGTTGTAAATCTCAACAAGCACCAGTTTCAGCACTTTCTATTTGCATTTTTTCCTCCACAATGTGTGGTACATGTGTGATGTACATTGAGGAATGTAATTCAGTGATAACTCTTTTTTATAATGTATGTTGTCATGCTAATATGCTGCCATCTCATGGGGCAAGTAACTTATGCCTTGCCTGGTATGTTGAGGCCTTGCATCTATATGGTATCTTGACTCTACAATCCCATCTGCCTGTAATGGTCAAGAGAGGTTTGAGACTTGATGCACATGGCAGCAAATATGAATGGTGAAATTAGGCATTTTTGTTTTGTTGATATGCTGATTGATGGTTATCCTCCTTAATAGGTGGATTCCCTCTTGGACAAGTGCCTGATACAATTTGATGACCACACTCAGTGCTGGTCACTGCTCAAAGATCTCACAAAATTCCGCTCTGGGTCTCCAGACAAAATGTGTGTGATATGCCGCCAATCAACGTCTCTTTTGAACAATGAATTGGTTGTATGCTCCAAATGCCAGCAGAGTTATCATCAGTCATGCCATCAGGTGAGATGATTGTTTGGTGGTGTTCATCTATTATGTAACCTATTGTCATCTTGTCAATATGTTAGTCTTAAAATGCATTAGCATGTACATGCAATTACGTACCACTGGAAAGAAGTAAACTGTTAGGCCATTGCTTGGCATAAACATCCCTGATCATGCATATGTAAAAAAAAGTACAGGGTGTCCTAAAAGTTGCTTTACCCAGACGGTGAAGTGTTTGTGATTAATTTCACTTGCATTCAGATTTTTATTTGAATATGTCAAATGTGCATTGAACATGGACAACAATTTGAACAATTTCTGTTGCTCCTCATTGTCACTTTCTGCTGGTGGTTGGTTGTAAAGAAAGTGGTTTTTCCCTGGAATGTGAGTATAATCTCGGTAAAGCTACTTTTAGAACACCCTGTATTTTTTTTCACATATGCATGATCAGGGATGATTATGCCAAGCAATGGCCTAACAGTTTACTTCTTTCCAGTGGTACGCAATTGCATGTACATGCTAATGCATATTAAGACTAACATATTGACATTTGAACAATATGCAGTCCATTTTATTTTTATGCTATTGAGATTGTCAGACTATGTTCAACAATGGGCTGCAAAGGGTTAATGTACAAAACTTCTCATAAGTTTCTCATTTAGCTACTTTGGGTGAGCTTTTATTTGATCATGTACACATATGGTAATGTTCATTTCATGCCACAAGCACCATACATGACCTGTTATGCTGAACTCATAGAACCCCTATGCTTTTGTCACAATATGAACTCATGAATTCAGCATAAAATACCAATTCTAGGTACAAGCTAGACCTTGATATTCAATTTGTATTGTTCATATTTTCTTCTGCAGTTGAGCATAAATATGTTGTAATGCAACACCTAGTGGCTTTTTTTTTTTGCAGCCGAAGATAAGCAAAGGCTGGTCTGCTGACTGGAGCTGTGACCGTTGTGTAAGTTTGACCAAGTCACTCAGGGAAGAAGAGGAAAAGCTTGTTGATAGCACAGTGTCTCCAAAACTACAACTGCCATATGATGTGAGTCCAGATGTCCTTTTTGACTTTTGAAATGAAGAAGAGCATAGACTTCATAGTGTCAGGCACTGACCAGATGCATATAACTACAGGGTGAGGCAGTATAAAGGTAACTGAAACTGCAATTCAGTAATCAGAACATTACTTATTATATATATTATACATTACACACTACAGCACATTGCAAGTTCAGTTATCTTTACCATGGTGCACAATCATGTGTTCAGTATGCTCACCACCATACTGAATGCACATTTCCATGCATTGGATCACATAGATGTATATAATAGGTAACACAAAAAGGAATACATTTTCAGTTACCTTTTTACTGCTTCACCCTTTATATTTGTAGCACCTTCATTCTGAGAAAAAGCAAATTCCTGCTCTTCTAGAAACTTTTGAAATTGCTTCTCATCCTTTTTTCACATCATTGACAACATGCCTCTTCATCTATTGCTGGGTCACATAGGTGCTGCTGTTATTTTATCATAAAAGGGAAGGTGAACTCTAAAATAAGATATGAGATACTAAAGGTGACTTAAAAATGGTATGCAAAAGAAAAAGGAATGCTCACAACTATGTTTGGAAACTATGTTCTTGCTATTTCACTGAATTATAGGGAGTGAGGGATGGGGATGAGAAATAGTTTTGCACATTGCAGGTCTCTGTTATCCAATCACTGATGTTTCCATTACTTTGGTAATTCAGCCCATTTCAGGCCAGGAAAAGCTGTAGAGTAATTTAAGATTAACACTGCCTGATTATTTTACCTATGCAAAAAGTAAAAAAATTCATCCATCCACCCTATATTTATGGCATCATAATTTTACAAGAAACAATCCTCTTTCAGGTGGCCAACCTTCACTGGGATCAGCATCATCGAACCAATAAAGAGCAAATCTACTGCTACTGTGGTGGACCAGGAGAGTGAGTGCATATTATAATCTCCTGGAAGATAATTAATCTTACATCATGATTTAATCACATGATATGAAAGTTGAAGATGTCTTGATCAATTGGGTTTTGTCTGAGATTGACTTTGATGAGAATGATTTTCCATTTTTATCAATGAAGATGAAGTAAGAAATGAGAAATTCACATGACAAAAGCCAAGGTCTCATAACTTCACATGATGAACTGAGGGAGCTATACAAAGTCTTCCCTTTTCACTTGGAAGGTGAGAAAAAAGAAACTCACCGTAGAAAAATTGAGATGGATTCATTTTTCATCTCATAATTTTCCATATCTTTTTTGTGTATTTCTTGAGCTGTAAGGAATTGATGTACAGAGAGGCTGGTCAAGTGGTTGTGATGGGATGTAAAGTTTTCTTCCTGATTATTATGGAAGATGAAATGAAACTGCTTTGCAGATCAGAACACTTAAAAGTATGGATCTTCATGAATCCTCCCTGGATCCAGTTTGATTTTTGTGCATGGTTATGGAAGTGGCAAGGAGAAGACTCAAAGCAGAATGGAGATATACATTCTGCTTTTGAGAACTGGTGTATGAGAAAATCAAAACTGATCCTAAACTGAGAGGATGAAATGAGATTAATGATGATGTGTTGAAAGGAGAAATATCTGTGTTCACTTATTTTCAAGTCATCTTTAGTAATGAATTGGAGGCATTCTACTGTGTGATTGTATGCTATTGAGTAGCTTCCTAAGTAGAGTTGTAGTGGGATTTCCCTGTTCTTGCTGAGATTTTATTGACCTGTGAAAAATGAGAAGCCTCTTTTATTAATTTATTTTCTTGAAAAACAAAGTTTTCCTTTTCTGTTGAACTGAAAAGTGAAGATTGTATATGCTACTTGAACTGCAAAACAATTTCCTTTTTACACAAGGCTTAGAATGACAAAAGTATAAGGCCTCTGTATTCTGTATGCCAGCTTGTGTAATGAATGTTATGGTCTTTGGGAAGGGTCTGAAAGCTTACTTCCAAGCAGAGTGCAAGAATCCTGCCCAGACATAATGGACTCTGGGTAGACCCATTTCACTACCCCTCTTGGCGCCATTTGCAAATAGAATACTATGACTTTTCTTTCAAGGTGTTCCTTGCAATTGACTCCCCTTGGGATATCAATTTTTATTATTTTTCAACTAGAATAAATTGTCCTAGCAGCCTTATGTGTAAGTCTGTCTTAGTAATGAGATGTTGACCGGTCAACATGGTCATTTCTGATAATATATAATCATAAGGCCTAGCCCCTCTTTGGGCTGGTTGACCATTATTGTCCCTAAATGGTCAGAAGTGACCATGTTGACCAGTCAACTTCCCATGCCTAGTCTATCTCTTCAGTCGTGACATAAAAATGGAGCACAAACTGTGCAGGAAAAAATGAAATAAAATAAACAAAATAAAAGTTGACCTTATTGACGGTAATTGACCATTGTTGACAATATTGACCAGTCAATTGACATGTTTTTAAGTGACCGGTCAATAACCCATCCCTAAAAAAAAAACATTTCCATTTCTGACGTGATGGTGAAGTGATTATGAAAAACACGGTATTCATCTTTAGCATATAGGCATGTTGCATGCCTTCTTTGAGACTGGTGGTAACAGGTGATTTCTTTGTGCTTGGCAGTTGGTTTTGCAAGATGCTACAGTGTGGTCGCTGCAAGCAGTGGTTTCACGAAGCATGTCTGGAGCACTGCCTCGAATTCCCACTCTTTCGCGGTGACAGGTGAGTGTAGGAATATTGCCTCCTCCTATGTTGGGTTACCAGAGGTTCTGCCCTTTCCTGTATCGACTCAAAATGGTGGAATGGATGTTGGTGGTGTGTTGGGTTCTAACCAAGAAGCTTTCGAAACTGGGCGAATCCCTACTATGGATTAATTCCCGCAAAGCAACCAACTCCCCGCCCAATTTCTCCCCTTCCAATGTGATCGTAAATATTAAATATAAATGTGCCGAGACATTTACATGTAACCAACGTCGAATTCATCTCTATAGAACTGGTTAAAGAAGGAAAGAAGAGCTATCAGTGTCGTTGCGCAATAATTTTTTGTAAACTATCGATACAGGACATGACTGGCACCACCCATCAATGCGTCCATGTTTTCGCGGTTGGTGGTTCACGATTCATTGGGAGTGTGAATGGAAGGAGTGGGACCGAAATTAGCAGGTGCCTCAAGTGTTGCATATGCTAGGGGCCTATCAAAAAAATTCACGGCAGGTGTACCAACGTAGCACGTACGACAGCAGTTCGTTCTTTGCTAGGGTCCGCAGTGCACCTGTCAGGGGACTAATGATGCCATCCCGCTTGGCAGGTCTGCGTCTCTTCGACCCGATATGGCCTGGAGAGAACCCCATGAAGAAGGAAAAGTCACATGGTGCTTCGTCCGGTGAATGGTCGATGGTAGTGATCGAGTGGCATGTCGAACCAAAAAGTAGATGCTGCGGCAGGACAGTTCCCCCTCTCACACGTCATCGTCGTGTTAAACTTTCTGGCACGCCACTCGAGCCGGTCAATCGCTACCATCAGCCGGATTAGGCACCCTGTGACTTTTCCCTGCGGTTCTTGATATGGTATCGGCATGTTATAGGGAGGCAGATTTGCCGATCGAAATGCTATCGTGAATGGCCTGACAAGTGTGCTTCCGACGAACGAACTGCAAGCTCACGTGCAACACCGTACACCGCTGAAACAAGTGCGTAGAGTGAAGATGGGTATTCCAGTGCAACTAGCCCGTCTGACCCTTTTCTTTCCCCTTTCTTTTCCTTCTCGGACCCTCCACCCTACCCGATCATCAACTTTATTAGTTGCCTCGGAGACACGTATTCTCAGAATCTGTCTCTTTCTCCTTTTCGAGATCGTAGCCCCCTCCCATCGGCGAGATAAAACTAGTGGGGACCCACCCGCTCTGCTTAGCTCGGTTTACTCTCTTCGTATCCTAGGGAGACATCTGTCTAAAGCGGGAGTTCTTAGAATTGCTGGAGAAGGGAAGAGGAGGATTATGCTTTTAGTTGAGGGGAAAGGGGCATTTGGGGCCTCGTGGCTCTCGCACGTGAACTGCAGGAAATGCTCCATTCCCTATTCCACGATCTACGGTTATTTTCGAGAAATTGGACTTATAGGGATTGATGGACTCATCTCGATGCTTCCATAGAGATGGATGCTCGACGGACAGAGGGTGCGTTGCTCCCTCTGTTCCCACTGTGCTCATGACTAATAGGGAGCTGACGTACGCACGTGTTTGACCGTACGACCTAGTGCAGTTAAACCTTTCATAACGGTGCGCTTCTTTCAGGAGATATACGTTGTATCAGTTGCCATCTGCTGAGGCTTTGTCAAGATGAAAATGAAAACTGTCGACTCCAGACTATAGTTTTTATTTGGGCCGGTGATTTTTTTTTTAATCTGGCGACAAACTTTTTTAAATGGGCGACAATGGAAATTCCGGTAATGTAGCCTTCCCAGTTATTGAGGTTAGAACCTTGAATGGATAGAAATAAGTAATGGTTTTTGCAGTCGCATCTCATCTTGTGAACTCTTGGTTGATTCCTAATTTCCATTATATGAATTTACTCCGGCTTACAGTGTTCTTTCACCCTTTTATACATTCTATAGGTGCAGGTCCCGCACAGATAACTTTTGCTTGTATTGATTATGATTGAGATTATGAGAAATTACATGATTTAAAACTCCTATATTTTGCAAATTTAATATTACTATAGATGCGTATTTCTCATTAGGGTGTCATTCTTTCCTGTTACAAAAGAAGCACCTTCCTTATTCTTCACTCCCAAGCAATCCAACTGATCTCCTGGTGCCCTTTTCTAGGAATGTAAAGAAGAAATAGCAAGCAAAAGCTCAGTGAAAGCTCAGGAATAATTTGCACTAGCTCTCTATACCATTGTCCTCTTTGAGTTTGTTATACCTACATCACTCTTAGATGTGATGCCTTACTGGAGTGATTGATTTACCCCTCAGGTTTTAAAGTAGTTCACAGTGAGTCTTTCTAGTCCCCTTTGAGAAAAATAATGCCTATATTTTATTGCAGATTCTATGTGTTTGTGTGCTCATTGTGCAATCCAAACGAAAAAGAGTTTGTGTACCGCCTGCCAATCAGATGGGTGGACATTGCTCACTTGGCTCTCTTCAACCTCACACTTCTGTACACTCGCAAGTACCATGAGTTCGACTCTGTAATATTCCCCTTTGTCAATGAGAACTGGGAATGCCTTCAAGTGCCAGCAAAGGTCAGTGCATGGATATCCTCAAAAGTTGTGCAGAAAAAATTACTATTGATGGGTTCAGATGGGTTTTTCTGAGCCACATTTTTCTGAAATTGAATTATCCCTTCAGAATTATCCTTCATGAAATGTAATGAGATCAAGGACTTCATCGTTCAGATTTGGCTCCAGGAGAAAATAAAAATTAAGTAGTCTTGCTGCTACCAGTTATCATGCATGCTGATACCTGGTATTACCAATATCACCAATACCTGCTGGTAGTGGGAAATATCTGCTATATGTAGACTGTTACACCTCTAGTCTTTTGGAGATCTGAACCATGCAGACAGCATTGAATGTTAGTATTTCAGAGTTGGATATTATATCTGCAAAGCTTGTAAGACCTCTGTCAGGGGCCATGTACCAATATATGGCCTTTAGGGAATCCCACACCTTTAAAGGCTTGATTAAAGGGTAGAAATGGAGCTGCTCCAGAGCAGCATTTGATCCACAGTGTCTACACTCTTGTCAAGCCATGAGTTCTTTTTTTGTGATAGCAGAGGAATATCATATTGGAATTGTTTTATTCTGTTGCTAGATGAGTGAGATACTTCCTATGGTGATATCAATATGTGGAAACTTGAAACCTCCTTCATACCCCGCATTTAAGCTTAAGGAAAAGAAACAAAATTCAAGGAAGAATGAAGAATCTTTGATATTTTGTGGAATCAGCTCCTTGTTTTTTATTGATCGCATGGTATGAAAAAAATTTGAATATTTATGTGATCACCAATTTGTTGTTGCATTTTCAGACTCAATCAGAACATTTTTGCTTCCCATTTTTTATGTCAAGGCTAAAAGCTGTTCATTTGATAGCTTTTCCACATTTTTGCTCTATCTCTGTTTCTAGTATTCGTTTCTATCATCTAAATTATGCAATTCAAAGTTCCTCTCTCTTGTGCCTTTCTCAGATGAATGCCTTGCCAAAGGAGAAGAGAAAGCAGAACATCTTAGATGCCTTGGCTGTTCACTCATCCAGGTAATTTTCATCTATTTGTCTTAGTACAGGGGTGCACAACATAAGTCCTGCAGGCTGCATGTGGCCCGCAAGGCCCTTGCCTGCGGTGTGCCATGACTGGTGGCAATGCAAGTACTACTTATGGCTCCTGTATTGTTGGCCACAGCTATGGTCAGCCAGACCATGATCTACTGTCGGGGAGTAAAAATCACAAATGGCCCTGAGTCTTTTGAGTTGTGCACCCCTGTCTTAGTAGGTATATTGTTTATATAGGCATACTTTGATTGCATAGATAAAATAAATTACTCTTGAGTCGTGTATCTCACTCAATGAAGCATAGTTTATATCTGACACACGCAGGAAAGTTTTATTTTAAGGAAATATTACTTCAATATGTTTTCTCTCATGGAAATCCACCAATCAACAGTTTTGCAATACTGCCTTGGTATGCCATATGATGTCACCTGAATATTTTTTAGATTCATTGTGATGGAGCTAGGGACTACTTTTAACTCAGGACTAGCAGTATTATGGGTGAAACATGTATATGTATATCATTGTGACACACTTTTCTCCTTCATCCATGCTGTCTTTACTGTCTCACATTTTCAGCTATATTTTTTCCTATAGAAATGTTGATTTTATACAGTTACAGAGGCTAGTTGTGTTTTTGTCAGTAAACCTAGTAAAACTTCATCATAGCAAAATCTGGCAGTAAAATCACTTTGTATCTCTGTCAAACCCCCATAGTAGCAATTGTATTCTTACAAGTAACTCCTAAGGGTGAAGAATTTTCTATCACTTATAAATATAGGATAGGATGCTCTTGCCCATGATTTGGAGTTCTGAAGTAGGGGAATGTAGAGAAGTAATTAGAGCAAATATCTATTGTGCAGAGGAAGAATAGGTGGAATTTGTTATATAAAATTCTTGTTTTGGCAAAATAATTTATACTTCCCTCCTGGCACTTAATTATAATGAGTACTTCTACTAGATATAGTCCAAAAGATTCTTTTTTGGCCCAGAAAAGTGGTTGTACCACGCCTGATGTTACCCTTCATTGTCACCCATGTCAAGTCAATGTGAGTTTATCATATTGCTTTCCATTGCAGATTCAAGTCAGGCAGGGAGGTGAAGAAAAGTTCTACCATTTGGGGGCTGAGGTCTCGTGTCCCACCAGTCGCACCAATTTATTCTTTACCAAAGAGAGGAGCTATCACTATGGATACAGTGAAATCTCTTAAGCTCAGGGGCCGTTTCCGTGTTCAACGTCAAGTTCCTGATGAATCTGAATCTGATCAAATGGATGAGGATGAGGAGGATGAGAAAATGAGATGTTCTGCCAACAAGTATGTGCCTTAAGGCTTTATATCTTGAATTGGTTATTTATTTCATGTATTCAATTAATTTTTGAGCTGTATTTATTGCATTTGTTATGGAGTCATTCAATGTGAGCTGATAGGACATTTAAATCCATTGGTCAAAATCTCAGGCATATCTGAATGTCTTTATTTTTCTTTCTATTTCCTTTTCTTACATTATATTTCTTCTAAAGGAAACAATGAAGAGCTGTGAGAAATTTTCATAATTTCAAAGCTTTTGAATCATACATTAAAGCCAATTGTTCATATTTTTGAGATTGTCTTCTTGAAATCCAATTTTGAAAGGTTTTCAGAAGGTAAAAGGAGAAGCAGGAGGTTGAAGCAGACACCAATTTGTTGTGGTTATGCAACCTGAAATGATTTTCTGCAACGAAGTCTGGAACCAGACTGGAACTGGAAGTATGTTATACTTACTGCAGAGGCCTGGTTGTTGTACTGTTAGATTTTTATCTGAAAATGTGAAAATTGCAATAAAAAAAGAGTACTCTGGAAGAGCCATTGATCTGTATGTCGTGGAATAGCTTTAGCTATTTTGGTATCAGCCTCTAAAGCTTTCAGCCAACAATTATGCAAGCAGATTTGGGAGAAGCTGTGCTGGGAACTTAAAAGAATATGATGACATCATATATAAGACCATCTATTGCCTGACAGACCAATTAACTGATACTTTTTAACTGAATCAAGTTTACTTGATGCTAACATATTTAATGCTTTTTTAATAAGATGAGAGGGAGATGAAGATATATTTTTTAAAGATGGTAATAATACGTGGTGTATGTCTTTCTTTAAAGGAAGAAAGAAGTTATAAAGGAAAGCTGTGAACCAATGAAGAAGAAGCCAAAGAATGGCCATCATGAAGACCTCAAGGCAAAGTTGCGAACGTGAGTCTTCTGAACTTTTAAAGGGAAATTTCAATTTCCATTTGGGACCTGGTCCAGGTTACCTATTTCTTAATATATTTTGCTTCATTTTGCAGGCCACCAATAAGCTTAAAGCAGAGTCGCAAGTATGCCCTGTCTGATCCTAGCGGTGAAGTGAATGAGGCCAGAGAAGGCTTGCCAAAGAAGAAGCTTTTCAAGTGTGACAGTGCCCCACCAGTGAAGCGTCCTGTGGGAAGGCCCAGAAAGGATTCCTTGCCTGGAAGGAAGAATCTGATACTGAAGAACAAAGCTTCAAAGTCATGTGATCTGACAGTCAAAAAGGCCAAAAAACTCCTTAATGATGCAATTAAGGGAGTAAGTTTTGAGCTTTTCCTTCCTGGAGAATCATGGGTTCATTCGATAGTGATACTACATGCATAAGAAATGTAAAAAATTAAATTTAAATTGACTTTGTGGCATGATCAGATCCATCTTTTTATACCATTCAAAAAAAGGAACTGAGTGATCAGCTAGAATCTGCTATTCTTTAGGTCATTGTCTTACTAACTCATCCAGGGATGTTTTGTTTTTTTCCCTTTTGTGCATGAATTTTTAAAGCAAAACAATAATATGCCTTTTGATTTAATATTTAAGGAGGTACTCTGCCATAGTAGTTGCATGTTCCACTGTTAGAAATTAGCATTGAATAGATTGTGCCTTGGAGCGCATTGCACCAAAAGTTTTGAGGTATGTGTTACCTTGGCTGAGAAGCCATCATTAGAGCCAAAGTCATTGCTGTCCACCACAGTGGACATCATGCACAAAAGTGTTATTCTGAGCAAAAGATGACAGGGCATCAAAAGTATGAAATTTAATAGCATAACAGCATGAAAATCTAAAGAATCTAAGTGAGAAAGTAATGATTGCATATGCATCTGCTATAGAAGTACAAGTGGGTGTTCAGTGCTTTTCTATAAATTGTATTGTTGTCCAAGTAACTCTAATTCAGAAGTAAAGGATTCAGAAATGCATTTATAAACCAGGTTACCATGCACTCAAAACAAAGTAAATGTGCGTGATTTTACCCAAGAAATGGAAGCAAAGGAGATTTTGAGCATCTTTGATGAGAAATACCCCCGATCACATTTGAACATATTGTCATTGTCAATATTCAACTGCAGTGCAGTCCTTGAGTTTGACTCTTCAGAGTTTTCCCCATTTTGCAATTGTTAAACTTTGAAGTTGCACAAAATTCACCATGGACATTCCAAGAAGTGGTTATGGGTCTCATCTTTAGCTTACTGAATAACATCTGTATCCATTATGGTGTTTTTATGGTGCATTTTGGCATTCCCAACCAGATTTTGGAAGCATGACCGGCACTGTTTCCATTGTCCCTTATGGTCATGATATCAGTTAGGTTACAATTGACAACTGCAATGACAGGATGGTCATGAATTTGTGGAGGAATAATTCAAGATTGCCACCCCCAGTTAATGGGTAGGTGTTGTGTGCAGTGTTCAGTCTCATCCCTCCCATTGCCACAGCATGTGTTTCCATGTTTGGCATAGGGACACTGTTGGTATTTATGCTTACCTCACTACCAAACAGCCAGAACTGTTTTCATGTTACCCACAATCTCATCCATTAAGCAGGCTGTTCCAAAAGGACTGCCAAAACACATCTACGTAATCACACTATCTATATTTTGTCATCAGCTCATCAATTCATGATTCTTGCTGTTGGACAAATTATTGTGTTACTGAAAAGTGTCAAATATTGTGTTACCTTTGATTCTGTTGCTGGTGATTGTCAATGATATGAGGGACATTGAATAATAATGGGACAAATGGATATAGAATTGGACACAATTGAGTGGGTAGGTTAATAGAGCCTCTTATTTATCCACATAACCATCATACATTTAGTCATTTGTCCTATTGTGATACATATATCAGTATGCCCATGGTAGAGAGGAATGTATGCTGGTGTGTTAGTCACCATCAGACAGAACATTGGACATCCTTGTCCAGGATGAGATAATGTCATCAGTCATCACAAATCTGCCTTCAGGCAATCATGCTCCCTTCCCATTTTGGCAAGTGCCTTTCTGAGTTCCACAGGTCCCATGTAGCCAAGCATTGTTATGCAAGAGAATAGCCCCATGTGTGAGTAACTGAGGGGATGCCTCCCCCCCCTTCTTGTGAAGTATATGTCAACATAAACTGCTAACATCTGTTCATGGATTTCTTTGGGTGTGGTACCAGTGTCTCACATGAACAGCACAACAGCTTGTTGTACTTCATGTTAACTTCCCATGATCATGTAGATTGTCTTGGAATGATGTACTGCTCATGTGCTTAAATCAGATGATCTTGCCACCCCTAAAAACTGTCCATAAGACATGATTTTATCTTAATATACCCTATCACTGATTGCAGCAGTGCTACATGCTCTCCACCTTTATTTGTCCCCTTGTTTATTGAATGTCTCTCATGTATATTTTCTGAACATTGATTTAAAAAAATAAATAATCATAAGCAAATAAAAATGTTTCTGAATATCTGGATCTCTTCACATGCCTCAATAATGTTGTTCAAACCTTCAGAGAATTTATTCACTTTTTTGGCATATATTGTTGCATTAAGGAGGTGACTCTTTCCTGGAAAGCTTGACTACACGTTTTATGTCTTTGGCTTTTATTTCTAGAAAAATCATCATGTGAATCGGTCCATTGTTGTGCCACCAAGTCGGGGCCCACAACCAGAGGCAAGTGGAGATGAATCTAGTCGAGGCACCTTGGATTCTTTCATCCCACCTCCACAGAACTTTGAGGGAGATAACAACCCCTTCTGTTCACTGGGAACACTCCACCCACTTCTCCGCCCCACCACTCGGCAATTGAGCGAGAAGGACATCAAGGTTACCAAGAACGGAGAGGTGAGAAGACGATATCGACGTCGCAAAGATGCTCTTGCAGCATACTTGGCTTCCCGCCTCGGTCATGCTTCCACTCATGTTGCTGCAAAATATCCTGGTTTGAGCAACATGGGAAGTGTCCCATTGGCTGCTTCGTCCCCTCCCATCTCTCGGAGTGTGAGCCACGACCCAAGTCTCTCATCTGAAGTTGATGCTCACATGGCAGATTCAGTTGGCAACAAGAGTGTCAGTGATTCTAAATATTCTATAGATGATCTCAAAAACTCTGTGAGTTGCTTCTTTGGTGCTTCAAGCCGTATTGCAAGGGGTGAGAAGTTCTGCATTCTTGCCAAGCGCATCACAATGGCAGGGAATCTTGAATACTTGATTGAATGGGACACTGGTTCATGATGTTAATTGTGCCATTATCCTGACAGATTGAAGATACTATGGCTCCAAATATCCTGACTGCCTAGAGCTCTCATCAGTTACAAGAAGTGTCTTCTGTCTAATCATGTGGCATGGACTGTAACCTCTGGAGATGCACTTGTAATGTTGTACTACTTATTTGTAAAAGAAAACCTGTGTAATTTGCAATTCCAATTCAAAAGATGAACTTTTGAGAATGGAATTTTTGTTACATTTTGCCTTTTGCACCAATTTTTTTATGGTTTTAGTTAGAGTGAGTATATTAATTACACCTTTCCAAAAAGTTTATGATGGCCAGGAAATCTCTTGCACTAAAAGTAATGGAGCACCTCAGAGGATTTTAAATGTGAATGTTTTTACCCCCGTGGTCACCTGTGGATAGTTGTGTAAAGCCTATGGAGAAGATTAGTCAGGATTTGAATATTCAGCTGGTCAGTGAATACCTAAAATGATTGGTCCTTTTCTCGCCCCACTAATTTGACTTTACTGGCATATCAAAATGTCAATGCCACTCATGCAAATTTTCAGGAAGCTTTATTTTGTGAGGCACTTGTCAAGGGTATCAGGAATTTGGAAATTGTGGTAAGCTAGAAAAAGTTAATTTCACATTATTTATAATGATGTCTGACTGTGCCTTTCAAGTTTCTGTCAGCAAGTTGAAGGCATATTTATTTCAAGACTGATTCACCTCATGCCACTTTTATATGTGGTATTGTTGGAAAATGGATATTGTTAAAATGGGAAGCCATGGGAGAATGGGCAAATCCAATTCTCCACATCAGACCCTCTCATCATAATGTCTCATCATTCCTCAAGTAAACCCTGAGGATTAAACCTAAACAGATTCTTATTGCAGCCTCTTTAAGAAGCAGTTTAGCCCTGTGTTGTATTTCTTATCCATGGAGTTAATAGTTCCTTTCTTTTTTTTTCCTGTCACAAATGATGATTAATCTAAAATCCAACAATGCAAGATTCAGTGGCAACTTCAAAGTTTTCATATCAGTTTCTTTCTGAGTGTACAACTTGGCTCTCTTGAGTAATTGAGAGTGGTCATCCTGGGAGATCCAAGAGGAGCAGAATTTACACTCATAATACTGAGTATTTTGAACTATTCCATTGGACTAGACTATCAAGACAATCTCAGGAAAACCATTTCCATATGGAAAGGAGTGGATTATGGAAGGACATCATTCCAACATATTGCCTTCACCCCTTCAGCCCCAGAACATAAGGATTTCTGATTAGTGAGGGTTTAACCCTCATCCCCAGTGTTGCAAAGTTACATATAGAAATTATTTGGAAAATTTCCCAATTCAGCCACCCTATCTGGATCTGCTTGACATGTTCATTTTGTGTGAATGATGAAATGTCTGCTCCTGGTATCCAGTGACACAAGCTTATCTCTTGTCAATATATGTTCAAATGAGCTCTTTAACTTTGCCTTTGCTCTAGTTGGAATTCAAAACCAAGGTGACAAACTTTACAAAGAAGTAAGAGTTTTTTCATATATTTGACAAATTTACCAATGTTGCATTTTCAAAGGACTAATCAGTGATTTTGTAGCAATTTCCACCTTCTAGTTTTCTGGGGCTTAAGGTGTTAAGAGCCTGCTTGCAGGATCAGAGAGATGGTTTGATTCTTATGCATCTCTTTCTATGCAAGTAGCAGAAAACAGATGATAATGGCAATGCAATAATTTTTTTGGAGGTGAGAGTAGTAACCACCACTTGAAAACCTAGAATACCAAAAGAATTTATGAGTGACAGGGGTCAGGTAGGACTATATGGAGATGAAACAAAAACTTTCTCTGGAATTACATCCTTTGTGTCATGTGTGACTATTAGCTGTCCTCATACAAGGAGAGATTCATGGATGGTCAGCTTTCAATTGAGGGACTGAAGCAAAGCAATGTAGGTAATAGTTCTGAATTATTTATAGATTAACAGGAACATTTCTTGGAAAAAAAAAAGAAGTAAAACTGGACTTAAAATGTAGGTATCCAATGTTAAGTAGCTGTGCTTGCAGAGACTTACCATTTAATATGTGTACTTGATGCATTTGTTATGGTTCGAAGTGAGCTTAGTCCTGTCATTTTGGATTGTGTTCTAAGGCCATTCTTGAGTTTTTCAGTACTAATGAAACTAATGTTAAGATTGAAAATATTTTCCTGTATATTTCAAATTTTACTTCTTTTTTTTTTTAGACTATTCCTCATTGCTTCTGATCATCACAGTTGCTAATAGGTTCTCTTGCTTGTGGGGAAAATCTTATTGCACAAAGTAGTCAAGGTGGGAGTCTCATTCATAAAAAAAAAGTAATTGATTGGGTGATTATTGCCATCATTTTGAATCAAAACGATGATCACCTGTGTGATTATATGGTATTGTATCTCATTGAGATGATGGTGATAACTTAGACCATTCTCTCCACACATTATGTGGCAAGGAAACTGGAAAACCTCATGACACATTATTAGATCTTGGAATCCATGAAATATTTGGAATGCTTGCATCTGAAAGCTCTTCTTTCAGATAAGAAAATGCCTACTCCTAAAAGCAACTCATCTGTAGAAAAGCTGACAGGTGGGAAAGTTCTACAAAACCACATTATTGTTCAACTCCCAGCAGCTGCATTCCTACGCTCCACCCAATATGCCATCTGGTAAAGAACTAATGCTTGAAATCTTCATTTCTAATAGCAAGTGCTGTATTGGATAACCACCCTTGGCATTAGATGTAAGGTGGTTTTTTAAAAAAATGGAGGCTAAGTAGGGTCTTCCCTTCAAGAGCTGCATTTTCAGAATATTCTTTTAGAACTGTTTATTTACTAGTAAGCTATAACAATCTTAAAAGCGATCAGCTGGCAAAATGTCCCTGTTTGTGGATTTTTTATTGCTGAGTTCGTGTCAAAAGTATTCCACTTTTTTTCTCATCCTGTGTGTTGAGCTACACCAACTATAAAAGTATGCAATACCAGACCAATAGTGAACCGCAGTGTGTGCCTCTAGTTGCTTTTGAACCTTAACCAAAAAGGTGGACTTGAGACATGTTTCAATTTGATGATTTTCTTGTGCAGCTGAGCACAATCAACTACCGCCTGAAAAGATTCCCTGAGAATGAATTGGCCATTAGTGGTCTGAAATCTTCCTGTTGTGGCATAGACGTGTAGCAGCAATAGAACCAATTGTTGTCATATCACAGTGTCTTCATTCCTAAGAATCTGGCTTTGCTACTTCTACCTTCCAAGTATGATACCCAATGCTTATGGTGATTTCTTTGATGTAGTTTTGAAGTTCTGTACTATGTCTTAAGTCTGTACCAAACTCTCAAAGTGGTATTGTATGTGATGACATTTTTGCCTTTTGTTCCTTTTAAATCTCAAGAACTTTTAGGTTATTTCTTTAGGCTTTTGGTTATCTGTAATCTGCCTAGAATAGTTTGTTTCATGTTGAAATTATAATGCTGTGATGTGCAAAAAGAGGAAGCATTTGCTCCGGTTCAAGGTGAGCTCAGGGTTGTCAATTCAAATTCTGTTTTGAAAGTCATCAGCAGCAGCGGGGTAGTCCTGCTCTGTCACCCCTGCTGCCTGCTGCTGGTCCTGGAACTGCACAAGGGCAGACCAGCGTCCGCCATGCTGTGCTTTCGTTCGGATTGCAATCGTACGGAAAAAAGCAGCATTTCTGTGATCTGGCCAAATCCGAAGCAGAATCTCTTCTGTTTGATCTTGTTTGTGACATCCCCAGTTCGATGGGCCTCCTTCTTCCAGGTGACGTTGTAGATTTTTCACCTGCATTTGGAAGTTGGCTTCATGCCTTACCCACCCATCCCCTTCAGACACGAACTGCCATTCCCTCTTAGAGTGGATGATTATAGAATTTCAATTTCATTTTGCTTATTCCTGTCATTTTCATTGGTATTTGTTTTGTGGATTTTTGTGTTGTACCTCGTCAGTGCAAATTATGTTGCAGTCAAGATTTCAGGGGACTTTTCTCAGTCATCTCGTCTTTTTTCACACCCTCCCATTCTCACGAGTCTCTCGAGACGCAGAAGTGGTGAAAGCAGCAGAATGAGGTGTGGTTCGTCCTCCATTGATATGCTTCCACGCCTTGAACCTTCCGTGGGCACGACGGGATTCTCCACGGGGGCAGCCCGTTCCAAAACGCTGTTGCAAGCGAGATTGGGTTTTGATGAGGGCGGGGACGCTCCCAAGTGGATTGCATCGCCGGCGTGCTCAACGGAAGGCTCAGCCGGCAGAATGAGCGTGTGGGCTGGAAGCTTTGTCTGTGCATCGCCCCGTGGGAAATTCTGCAGACTGTGTAGAGATGTGAGGAAGATTGTGGAAGTGTTCACTGCCAAAATGTTTGTGGTTCTTCAGTCCCACAAATGATGTAAGACTTTTGTTAGAAGAAGTGGGAGTTTTTTGGGATTGAATAAATGGACACATGGTCATTTCGACAAAGGTTTTTTCTTTAATGAGTTCCTCGCGCTAAGTGGGTGTACCAATACCAATAGCATGCCGCGTGATACCTCAATTTTGCACCCCCGAACCTGCCATCGCATGAATTCCATACTGATTTTTTCACGAAGCATCTTCATGTTATTTGCAATGAAGGGGAGTTTTCCGCCTGTGACGTGCAGTCGTCTGGCATGGCCAGACGACTTCACCAAAAGTACATGGTGAACTAAAACTAAGATGATGTACTTGGGTGATTAAGGTGAAGGTTTGGGTTTGTGATATGGAACCCTAGCCTGGTGCCTTACAGCAGCAGCGAAGCTCCGAACGCTTTCGTCTACGTCTCTCTTCCGGAGACTTCGAGTTACGTGCATATAGCGTTACTTACGTGAATCCACATCATAGGCAAACTCGGACGTTGAGTGGCCTGAAGACTGGAAGAATTTTATTAAAAATGGTAGCAAACGATTTGGGTAGAAAGGGTTTAAAACTTGATCCGTCTTCAACGGCCATGTCGTGAAAATGTCACGGTTCAGAAGACCACCAATTTATCCTCACCGTTGGCACCTTCTTCCTCCTTTATGTGTTGATAATTTGGTCCGTATGAAAAGAGAAGTATAGTCGAGTCACTGGGAATTTGGCGAGTTGGTCGGCGAATTTGACAGGTCACCCCATTAGAGGTCATAAAATGTCAGCTAGTTGATAGCCCCCTCCCCTAATCTCCAGCTTGGAAAAACAGGGTTGCCACAGGCAGTTTTTATTCACAAGAACAGCAGGAATGCTAAATGTGAGCAGGAGCGGTTGACCTCTCAGGAATAACACAAGGAAGCAACATCATGAAACTGCTTGCATTAGGAGATTGTAAAAACTGCGAGAAAATAAATTACTCACCTCTGAAGGGAAGACCCATGTGGCATCCGTGTCAGAATGTCATGTCTTTGACGGTAGGAGTTAATCTGCCGACAAAGACCGGGGAGACCCTAAATAGCTTTGTTTCGACTACAGCCTTTCCTGGGATTCAGGTCGTTAATTATCGAATGTCATGCTTCCCAGGATAACCTGGCTCAACTGTCTTGACACTACTCCCGGGTTAGGCAGGTTATCTGGGGTAGGGAATCTGGCTGTTTCGACTGGGTGACATTTCCTGGGAGTCCATTCATTCATGGAGATGTATTTAATGACCGGGAGTCCTGGTTACACCTTAGTGCACTCAGTTGAGAAGACCAGCAAGATGGTGGAAGATTAATTCAGTAGAAAGCCATAGCCCCGATATGCCTTGCAAAATCTCCATATGAGCTATAGAATGGGTGGCTTCTCCCGACCGCCTACACGGTTATGCAAAAGTTCCCGTACACTTTAAAAATTAATTTTTTCACTAATCAACGGATTTTTGGCGATTCTGATGTGTATATGTTTTTTAATTTCTACGGACATTTTTGATACAAAATGTTTTCATTATAGTAAATTTCAGTCTTTGAAGTTTTTTCTCGAGCTATGACGCCTAAAGAGAATCGAAGCGCTAATCAAAGTGTACGGGAACTTTTGCACGACCCTGTATTCATGTCCTTCATTTTCTTTAGGTATTTCTTCAGCGACTCGAGTTTGTTTTGAATTTCAGTAGGGGTCTTTTTAATCCCACTTTTCTCAAGTTCTTTGGCAAGGAGAACGTACGCTTTCCTATTCCGTTGCGTGCCATCGAGCATGCTTTGAATATTAAGATCGCGAAATAGAAGCAGTAGAGTTTGCACATCTTCCTCACTCTAAACAATACGAACACTCACGGTGAAAAGTAAAAAAAAAAGATGCGAGCAGAGGGAAGAGTTCAGCACGCCTGTCAAATGGTGCTTATCCCACTAATGCGTTTCGACTAAAATCTGAACCTGGGACAATCCCAGAACGATCCTGGGATTGACCAGTTTGCCCGGCGGCGTTTCTCACAGCGGGAGGGGGTGAATGTCGACGTTTCGACTAATCCCAGAGGCTGACTATCCCCAGGGCGATTCCAGGATAAAGTCTCAGTCGAAACAAGGCTAATGACTCATTTCTCTTTTCTTTTCCTTACTGCCCATATTCCCAGTGACTCGACTATGGCAATTAATTTCACCCCAACTCTGGGCTACAACTTGACGCCTGACACTCCAATGTGACCAGGGCCAGCCATAGCCACTTCGGTGCCCTGTGCAAAGAGACTCCCAACTCCAACCCCCTCCCCCCTCCCCCCGCCTCCAAAACGGTGACCCGAAAAAACGCCCACTGAAAAAATGCCCACAGAACAAACGCCCATACCTGCAAAGTACGAAAAAATGCCCACATGCGTATTTTCAAATATCTCTTGCGGCTTCTTTTTTATATTGTGGCTATTCATTTCACTTCAAGTGATGCCTGCCATCAGAGGCATCCATCAAACGAACTCTGCAAAATCAACTCAGCTCTTTATGGCAATGCCATAAATGAGATGCTTTTCTGTAGAATAATAAATAAATAAAAACCAGAAAAATATTCACGTGGGCATTTTTTCGTACTTTGCAGGTATGGGCGTTTTTTCCGTGGGCATTTTTTCTTGTGGGCGTTTTGTCTGTGGGCATTATTTCCGTGGGCGTTTTTTCGTATATTCTCCAGAACGGAGAATGGTCAATCCATAGCGTCCAAATTGATGCCGAAACGAAGGCATTTTCACTTTCTGAAGTAAAACTGAGGTAACGTTGAGGGGTGTCCGGTGTTACCGGTTCACCGCCACGAGGACGTTTTTTTTTTCGCACGGTACCGGAATTGGAACAGGATCGCCATTAAATAGCGATCGCTTGGGAAAGAGGTGTCGCAACAGATGAAAGACATGGGCGTCACTGGCACGGGGGAAGGTTCCCTGTTTTTCCCTCCAATCAAATCTAGTTCGTCGGCGGAAGGGCTCCTATGATCAGACGCCAAGTGTAACTTCGGATTCCATTATAATAGAAATACTGCAACAAAAAAAAGGAACTGTTTGGTGTTAGAGGAACCTGCTCGTATTACTGCTAGCCCCTTTAAGTGCTAATATTTGAGTTCATTTATTGTAATCATTTTGGAAAGTTTCTCCCGGTGAAAACAACGAGAGGTCGGTTTTAGAGTAATATAATCGGCAAGAAGTGGAATGATCATTAACCCTTCAAGCCTTTTCCACGTACACCTTACGTGCATCACTTAGGAGGTCTAGTCGAAACTCAGCGCTTGAAGGGTTAAATCATGGAAATGCAATCACCTACTTGTGGACTTTCGTGAGTGTGAAGTCTTTGGAATGTGAATGATCTGCAACTGATTGATTCTGGTTTCGCCGTGAAAATGAGCAGATGAATGGTGATACTTATGTGAGAATCGTGTTCGCTATCATTTTGGGAATAAAAGTAATTTTCATGTATATTTTCCTGAAAGATGAGCAGAAGTTGGTTTTGAAATGACTGAAACGTAACATGGAGCAACTGAACGCAGGATCCTCTCCTCTCTTTGCCGTGTACAAACCTGGGTTCGTTTTCCGAGTAGTTCTTTGAACCTTCCTAGAGTTACCCTTGCCGAGTGAATGCAGAATCGCCTGTGGGACTCGACACGCCCACAGTGAAGCGAACCTCCCGCCGCAGCTCATCAGGAGTTGACGACGGGGTGGGATCTCCCTTGCGGAGGAATCGTCGCGTCGAGCCGTGCCTTGGAGGAGGAAAACCGAGTGAAACTCTCCTGCGCCTCTAAGGGCAGGTTTGCAGGTGTGTGTGGAAGTGACTCGTGCGCAAGAGGGTCAGCCTCGCACGAAAACAGCCCATTTCGTGGAAGAACTCTCCGGGAGAATTAGTCCATGGGCCTCATGCGCGAGTAACTTCCACGCAAGTACACCCACATGTGCAAACCCGCCTCACGGTGCGATCGTGCCGTCGACGTGCACGAGAGCCCTCGGAGCCGATTCCCCCAAAGCGTGACGGCAGGTCTCCCACCCCCAGCACGTCGAGGGACCTCTCGGTCACGAAGTCAGGAAGCTTCATCCGCTTCCCGCAGGCCGTCTCGTCGCATCAGAGCATGGGATCCCTCGATTGAATTTTTGAGGCGCCCGTCCGAGGAACACTCGCACCTTACCGTTGTGACAGCTGGATCGGCCAAGAGGACCTGGAGGCTCCTCCAGCGGCGGTGGAATTCCGTTCGAATCCGGAAAACGAAAAGTCGAAACCGAATCTGGTTTTGACTTTTGAGATTCGTGGAGAGTGCTTAGATTTGCAGTCGAATTTTTTCCAGTTCGGATCTCATTTTTATTTTCCCTAAACAGAACCAAAAATACTCGAATCAGATTCGAAATTATTAAATGCATTATTTAAATTTAAAAAAGTCGATAATTCATCTTCCCTTTCTAGGACTTGTACACGAGAAACGGATATATGCATTAGCCTCTCGAGATTTAACGCATATTCCTGAATATCGGATTCCATTCCGAGTTTCCAATCCGATTCGAATCCCCAAGAGGGAACCTGACATGAAAATGCAATTTAAAACTCGATACGAAAGTAGAGATTCCGGGCTGAGCTTCCACTTGGGTTTCGACCGTCAATAGAATCGCGTGCTTTGAATGAACCGAATGAGGTCGCTGCTGATGCCCTCAGAACATGCAGGCATGGAAACCAGATGATCCTTGAGCCACGATTTTATTGGAATGGTTCACATCTTTCGAAAGAAATCACAGATCGCTCGCTAGCCACCACATGCATTGGCTTGCAACCCAGCAAGGACTTAGCGCCGATATCCCTATCAGATCAATTTAATTTGTATCGAAGGTCGACGACCCAGATCATTTTGTGCGCACGACTCATCACAGAGCAACGATTCCAAATTCGAATAGAAAAACTCCCTGGTATGACTAGACGAACCGGGAAGATAAAGGATGAGGAAACGCGCCAGGACCCGCCCGCCTCCACTCTATGCGCCTTTCCGCCCCGATGAAGGAGGCAGTGCAGAGGCCATCCAGGCATTCGAAAAGCATTCGAAAGGGAAGTGCCATCGCTTAGTTTTTTTTGTTGCTCTCGGTAGGCATCTGTACCTTCGCGTTCTTCGGAATTACTGCATTCTCCTTTTTATCGTTTGGTGCACGATCACCGCTCACGTGCAACGTCATCCAATAAGAGATACTTCCCTCTGCGCGCCCACAGTACATGTAGAGACGTAAGGTCGTTTCGGGTAATTGGAAGTCCCTCGTGGATGGACTCCATACTTGGCGAAGCGCGAAGACGAGGGATGCAAGTACCATTTAAACACTGAAGCCTATGGGCGACATTTTGGATCATAATTCGGCAATGCCCAATGCTTGGACGTTCCCTCTGCACCGAAAAATCGGGATATCGCCTCCACCAGATAAATTTCAGTTTGAAACGGGAAAAGAAACTAAAACCGCACGAGACCTCCGACCGGCTCGTCGCACGCAAATCGCGCGAGACAGGAAGAACAAAGATGAAGAGTAAGGGAAAAGTCTCCCAAGACCGTTCGTGGTAGAATTTGAGCAGAGGAAACCCTGGTAACACGGCCGGTCGACCCTTCCCGCCTTTCAAACGCCCATGGTGAAGTTCAAAACGGGATGAAACGTTTCCAAGTCCGTCTCCGGCCCGGCCATCGCATACCCCCAGAGTCCGATGGCCTCGGCGCACGCCGCCTGGACCTCTCGGACGCGATCGTGCGTGAGCCTCGTGCGCCAGGCAACGGCCGCCGCCTTGGAATCCCTGTATGTGCTGCTCACCCCGCCCATCTCCTTCATGCTATGCGTCTGCAGGAAGGACACTGTCGAGTTCGTCACCGGGAGGCGGAAGAAGTCGAAGAGCTCCGGAACCATCCGATCCAGGTCTTGGGCCAGGTCTTCGTACCTGACGACTCTGGGAAAAAGACCGAAAGGAATTAGAAAAAAAAAGCCTACGTATCGAGGTTTCGCGCGCGTCAGTCGACTGAAAACGACTGGCACGCGATGGCACGTCACAACGCCTCCCCCAACCGTTTCTCGCATCGGATCGGAAAGTCCCGTCACCCGCCAAAATTAACCACACGAACTCGCCCAACCGAAGCACCAGACGACGACCCTCACCTGAATCTCCCCGGAAAGAGACTTAGGAGTTCCCTCGCCTCGTGGAAGTTTCCAACCATATCCTTGCACAACCTCCTCGGGTCCTCGCAGTCCGGGTTCCCCGGACAGAAGTCCTCCCGGTGGGACCGACTCTCCATCACTCCCCGGGGGTCCCTCACCAGCAGCACCAGCCGGACGTCCAAGCTGCGACCGACGGAGAGCATCTCACGCACGTCTCACGCAGTTCCTCACGCACTCCTCGCACCGACTCGGACTCGAAACGGGACTCACTCGGGGTCCTCGAGGATGGTTCGGAAGCCGTTCAGCTGGACCCTGACGGTCTTCATGGTCTGGAAGGGGAAGAGGGAGCAGAAGCGCGACAGGAAGGAGCTGCTGTTGCACAGGGGTCTGTGGAAGTAGCACCACGACCACAAGCGCTTGTTGTGCGAGAAACCGTAAATATGCGTTTGAGCGTAGGAGATGAAATCATCTGCAAAAAAAAGGAAAGATTACTCACAATTACGGCAGTGAATAATTTATAGCCGAACAGCGTAAAAGTGAAGAGGAAATGAGGATCTGTGAATGTCCTTGAAAATCCTTGAATATGCTTCAAATCTGGGACATGGATCGAGTCCTCTGTCATCCCAATCCTTCGTCCCTCCACGTCCCTCATCGTGAAGCCACGTTAAATTAGACTGAAAGTGGGGGTATTGGAATCACTGGATGCGAGGACACGAAGAGGAAGAGACTCGGATAAACACGGTAGACGTGGGCGATACGGGTTTTAAAGGGATCGATGAGCGCTCGATATCTCGATATCGCCAGTTCCTCGAGTCGGAATCGGAAACGTGACTAAAACGCCTTAGGGTGCAGATCGCAGCAAAAATATTGCTATATGACCGTTCACATGCAGCAAAACGAACATGGGTGGTTTTTGCTCGTGGCTGGGTCACGAGACCTTCGGGCTTTTTGAGACCTTGAGCGTTCATATTTGGATGACGTCCTTTGTTTCCCAAGGAAAAAAAGCCAAGGATGACGGGTGTGTTAGAGGGAATCACAGGGTATTGCCATTAAAGCACGGCGATACCTGTCTTATTCCTCCCCTTTCTATTGTGCAAGCTTCACATTGGCAAATGTGGGAGTGCCAGATGGCGAGGCATGCCAACTCCTTCCCACGCTCCATGGGCCAAATGGCTATGGAGTCTCACACTGGAACGAAACTTTCCCCGTTTAGTTTTTTCCCCTTATTTCTTTTATCGAGCCACTCCCACGAAGGTCCAGTGATTCGGAGGAGCGGTTCATAGAGACGAAAACCTCCATGTCTAGATAGCGCAGCTTTTCCCTCAGCAATCAACCATGAATGTAAGCTGGGAAGAGCAGTGTGAAGCAGAAAAACATCGCAATAAACAGATATCATCGATAGGAACGACACCGACAGATATCGTAAAACCGCGATAATCGGCACACCCCAACTTCAATAACGTTTCTTCGCGTCGAGAGAAGCGGAATAAATGCCGCCCTAGTCCAGAATCGAAGAGTTCCATCTCTGACACTGACAACCCACGAACCGTTCCAGCACGATCCCCAGAACGCCGCAGGCCCACAGCCGAGAGTGAATTCCCTCGGGAACTCGATGACTCGGCAACCGCCCCGGCCATCCCATTCGTTTACCGTGTGCGTTCAGGCGGCCTCGACCGGTCGCCTTCATATCCCATTCCAGCCGTTTTCATCGAACTTCGATCGGGTCATGCAGCGAATGAACCGGAACCCCACGTCTCACCTTCCATTTTTGCAATCTCATTTTCGCCCGTCCGAACGCTTCGAAAGACGTTCCCATGCGCATCACTCCCGAGAACACGAAAGTAAAGGAAATTCAAAATTTTAAAAATACCACCGACAGGCCTCTACTCACCGTATGTAGAGTAATCACAACGAAGAAGCCTCGAGAGGGTATCGACGGAGAGCCGTGCCAACTCCCCCTCCCTGACCGTGACGATCCCCAGATGCAGCAGCGGCTCGTAGTGGTAGTACGTTGACGGATGACTCAGGAGGAGATCCCCGAGGAAGGTGGAGCCGGAGCGCCACGTGGTGGCGACCACGCTTCGCAGCGGCCGCCCGCCCTCCTCCAGCAGATACGACCCGAGGTTTCTATGGGGAAAGGAACAGGATCCTAAGCGGACGTGGCCGGGTAGGGGGGGGGGGGGGAAGACTGTCGATGCGGAGCGGGTGGCGTCGAGGTCCCGGATCGATCTCGCTCGTCGGTGGCGCAAGGGTGGGTTGCCATCAGTGAGCATGTTAAATCGGTTGCCGTTGATTTTATCAATTGATTAATATTTTGCGCCATATCTTCTTATTCTAAAGCCGGGTAGCCCCATTGACATCTTCCCAGATGTCAATTATTTCCGCTGTACAACTATGGTGATACCTCGTGGCCTGCGTTCCCTCACGCTCCCCTGGCGCTCCCTCATGCTCATGCCAGGGTCACCCATTCGTTAATCTGGCCCAGCGAGTGCATCACCAAACGACAGCGTTAGATCGAGCTCCAGAAAGCAACCTCTCCTTTCGCGCATCTCGCGGCTGGAATCCAAGGGCAACCGAAGCTCCGGTCCGCGCATGCGCACTCCGCACCGAGATCTACGAAGAAAACGGATCGTCACCTTCCCCCGGGCGGGAGCACCCGGAGAGCATCCACCTCCGCGGCGATCTTCTTCCTCTCCGCTGCAAGAATGTCGGCGAGGAGGTCCACCGCCACCGGGACCGCTTCACGTGGGCCCTGCGAGAGAAAAGAGCGTCGTGTGGGTCGTCGGGGAAGGGTCGTGAGGGGTCGTGGGGGGTCGTGGAGGAAGGGTGGGAGGGTGTCGCGACGGATTTCGTTGCCTCGTCCGCGTCCGAGTGAATTCGGACCTGTCGAGGAGCGACTCGAACGCATCCGAAGACCTAAGGGCAGCCGTAAAAAAATTATTTCCCGGTTTGCGATATCAGCCGGTGGAAGTGTGTGTGTCCGACTTGAAGGGAATCGGAAGCAATGCTGCTGGGAGTATGGCCTCAAACTTTAACAGTTTCCCATACATTTTCTGACAGATCTGCGGTTGTTAGAACGAGGGTGCTCGTGTAACCCATAGGTCGATCCGACTAAGCAGTCTGAATGATCCCTCCCGACGGCGAGAACGACATCAGAACGACATCGGAACGACCCCATCCCGAGATGAAGCCGCTCGACGTCCAGATTTTCGCGACCAAAAGCACCAAATGCACGGTAAATCCTTTTTCTCTCGCCTCATGCCTCTCGTCATGCTCGATTGGGATCGAGGGCGATCGAGGGCGATCGTCGGTCGCGCATCGCATCATTACTTTCGACCTCGTTTCTTCGAACGTGTCATGAGCATTTGACGAGCTCCGTTTCCCTTCAAGATGGGAATGGAAATTTGAGCACTGATGTCCCGGTTAAGGCGTGTGCGGCTCGGCTGTTCCAAGCTTCGGAGGAGGAATATAAATACAATATCGGAGGAATTTCGGAAACTCCACTCTCACGAGAAGTGGCGAACAGACGATTCGAAGCGATGGGTATATTCGGCTCAAAGCGAAGTACATTTCTTCAATATAAAGAAATATTCAAACTCTCGCAAGCAGCTTCTGATCGAAGATCTGCTTGCGTTACAAAGAGCCAGCTCATCGGCGTGGACGCGGACAGTGGCGAAAACCCGCGACCGAGTATAGGCTTTCCGCAAGGAAGAAAAACGCACGGGGCGTGCGACGAGGGACCGGTTGTCGCGGAAAATGCGACGTCAACTGTCGCAGGACGTGCGATCGCGAGAGCGTCGGTCGCGCAGAGACGACTGTTTCGCACCATCTGTGGCCGTGCAACTTCTCCACCCGTGCGTTTTTGCCAACCCACCGAAGATCAGCGAGGGCGGCTGCTTCTTCGATCGCGGGTCTGTGGTTCACGCAGACGGGGAGAATCTCCGCAACGGAACGTACAAGTTATCGGAGCTCGAGCGTGAAAGGCGCGTTGCCTTTCCCGCGAACAAATGACAGAACTGCATCGCGCACTTCCCGTCCCCGCTTTCTGCCTCATGCTTTTGGCCCTCAACATTTGCAAAGAACGACTGGGTGAGTCCGCGCAATGTCGACACAAATTCACTTCAGAAAAGAGAGTTCTAGTGTCTAAACCGGAAAGAATCCGACGGAAGCGCCCACCGCCTCACCCGGACCTCCCACCGCCCCACCCGGACCTCCCACCGCCCCACCCGGACCTCCCACCGCCCCACCCGGACCTCCCACCGCCTCACCTCGCTGGCGACTTCGTGCTCCTTCGCCCTCGCGACGACCCGACTCCGCCCCGGTAGGACGGCGGCGTAGAGAACGTAGCAGGCCGGGCCCAAGGCACACACTCCGAGCAGGATCAACCGCAGGGTCCTCCCCCCTCCACGGTCCGTCCTTCCAAAAGAGAAACAGACGAAATCGGGATCATCGTCACCGTCGATCGTCCACGATCGATAGCAGTGGATGCCATCCAACGTTCTGGGATTCCACCCACACAAAACGTTACCCCCTCGTTTGTCCAAATTTAACCGCTTTCCCCCCTAATTTTTACCTAAGGGTCTTCTGGCAGATTGAAAGAGGGGAGAAAACCGGTTTTTCTTTTTTACCTCAGTCTCACCGTCCCAATTTTACCTCAGGTAAAAAAATTTTGTAAGGGACCGCTCCCGTCCACTCAAAACATTTCTTCCAACCGGGAGGGAATCCCCAAGTGGTAACAACCCCTCCCAACGGGGAAGTCTTGCCGTCTAATTTCCATACCCACCGACGAAAAAAAAAAGAGAAACACGAACAGATAACGAACCCCCTTGAAGCTACACCGAAAGTGAATCCCGGATGCAAAACGGGACAGGGTGTCCCGTTCTGCATTCTGCCTTCTCGATGAAAGTCGAAAACGAATGGGACCACCAGGAGCTTCACGTCTGACCTCCATTCACCGGCAGCATCTACAGAGACGCCGCTCCTCGTTGCTCCTCACCGCTCCTCACCGCTCCTCACCTGTCCTTCGACGGGACTCGCGATACGCGCAAGTGACTGAGGGACGAGGTCGCAGAGTTGAACGGGTACGTTCCACAGGGAACGGACGGCGTCTAGTCACAAACCTTTTTCATTAACGCAAGTAGTGCACTTTTTTTTAAATTATTATTATCGGAATTCGCTCTTAAAACCATCGACGACTTCGTTTTAGATTCGGTGGCAAAATCAATCTCTGCAGTGCCGGGTATGAAAGCCAAAATCGAGACTCTCTTCCGACACTCACACGTCAGAGATATTTGAACTTTTAAGCCATCAGCATGAACATCAACTCGTGACAGCTGGTTAATTTTTTTTTTTCCACCCGAGTAATTTTCTGATCGTTACGGCTCGAAGAGGAAATTCTCAGAGGACCCCGAAAGCCGCTTACTTTCCTGCTGACAGGGCGTGGGACAACGATCGGTAACGATCGTGGTAATGATGATGCATGATTGTTCGGTCCCGCCGTTGTTCGCGGTCGAGCCATTTCATAATCGAATCCGAAGCAACCATTAATTATGGGGGGGAGGAACTCGGAATGACGTCACGCCTCTGGGCCTCTTACGTACGCAACGCGGAGTTTATCCTCTTCCGGCTGGATTCTCGTCGTTTCGAGGTCTGCGCATGGTCGGTCTGCGCGACCAGAATTAATGGTTGTTTCAGATTCCATTCCGAAACGGTCGCCTTTTTTTTTCCGCACGATAGCAAACAGCGACGAGACCGAATAGAATCATACATTGCTATATGAAAGGTGACTGCATTCGATGATTGCCCATATTTCAGGGGCTCCTGTACTCTCGACTGGCAGAATCGCAGAGCAATACATTTTAAGCAAATTTGCTGGAGAGAAGCGTCATTCACGTACAGTTGCCGATCGTTCGAGTCGAACTTAAAATGGGGAAAAAATTTCACTACTCCTGCCTCTTTCGCACTAGAATACGGTAAATCCACGGGAGGAGTGTCGTGCGGTAAGGAGTTACTCTCGTGGGAGAAAGGAAGTGTTTCGATTTCGCGCGCTGGATGAGCGAGAACGGGCGCCGAGTCTGTCCCGTCCGAGTCTCCGCGTGGGGGACGCTCTCTGCGATCGAATGCGTGTTCTGCGAGGCGATTGTCGAGGTGAATGGATTTCTGGGAGGGAGGGGACGATGTGGCTCGGGGGTCCGAGTGTCGAGTCGCAACGCTGGACGACTCGGCCCCCTTGCCGTTCCGTCGAAGATGTCGATTATGTTGTTCGTCCCAGCGTGATTGTTGCAGCGCCGAGGACTGACCGAGACGAACGGCGTCGTGAATGCTCGTCGACCTGTTCTGTGGCGGCGCTCGGCTGCCTTGCGAAGAACCCGCAAACGCGAGGGACCACGCTCTCTTAAGGATCGTTTTTAAATACGCGAATCACATCGACGAACACTCATCTTCCTGGGACGAATGCGAGGTGGGTAAGCGCGAACGAGCTACACCGGCTGCTGACGTCACAATAGGAGCCAGGCGTGACCGCACAACCCCCTGGTCAACGTCCCTTGGCCCTTCGAGCTCCTCGCAACTTTTTCCTCACTTGCAACTTGGCTGATCCACGCGGAGCAAGATGTGGTGAGCCGGCCCTGCATTTTGCCAAACGTCGTCTTTGAATGTATAGCAAACCTAAGCTTTACATTTTATTTGCCTGGTCTCAAGAAGTCCCAAAGGCTTTGGCGAAAATGAAGTTCAGCATTGCTCATCCGTCGTTTTTTTTTCCAGATATTTAACTCAATACCGGAATATTCACGTCTCAGCCTCCCGGCGTACGTCGTCGTCACCCCCAAAGCTCCTTACCCCTCCCCCTCCCAAACGTCGTACATCATGCATACGTTCTCTTTGACCATTTAAAAAAAATTGGGGTTGAGGAGGGAAGGAGGGGAGGGAAGTAAGGGGGCCGGGGCAGAGGTCACCACGAGACTCCGTCTTTCTTGGGACTCTACCGTGGAATGGAGACTTCTCGAGTGGAACGACCAACAGCCTCAGGGCTCCAGTCATGGAGAAAGTGGGCGAGATAACTGAATGGCCTACTCGATTCGAGGCTCTACGTCCACGTTAATGCAACGAAAATAAATTAGAAAGGTATTCGGCCCAGGGTCGTGAATAGGAGGGCGGGGTGGGGGGGTGGGGGAGGAGGGTAGGGGGTACAAAGAGGGGAACGAGCTTTAGCACGAAATTCCCCAACTTTCCGTTCATCGTTTGCAGACACTGAATTCGTACTCCCCAAATGACACACGTGCATTTGAATGTGTCTTATCACCAAACTGTTGAATTTTCTCTCCCCCAGTCCTCTCCGGGGGGGGGGGGAAGTAATAGACCGAACGCCTTGTTGTCCTATGGGGATGTCGCCTAAGACAAATTAATCTACCGGGGAACCTACAGCTTCTGACAACAGATATCGCTTTCGATTTACCACTTCGGCAATAAGAAAATGTTAGCCGCTTGTTTCCCAACTTCAAAATTGACGCGGGCTTCGTACATAGAATGCGCAGCAACTTGAGGCATGGGCATCGATGACGCTCTTCCTCACTCGCTGAAGAAAAAAACCGACTGAATATAGAAAATTAATCCCCGGAACCACTGTAGCAACCCAAGTACCGGGCCAGTGGCCCAACACAAAGGCAGTGGGTGGGAAGGGGTGGAGGTTGGGCTCGGACGGTTTCCGAATCTGGGAGGATGTGAATAAATTAGGCTGATAAAAATAATATACCTACACTTTCGCTTTTTTCTTCGACCCCTACATTAAATGATACTCAAGAAAGCAGAACAAAATGCATAATTTTGAATAAATTAGAAGACTCAGGTTAGGTGTTAGAGGTACCAGAGGGAAAGGGGGAAGGAGGGGGGGGAGGGGGGGGGGGGGCACGCGGAAGAGATCTCGGAATACGGTTGCCACTGGAGTCTCTCGGAATTGCCTCTATTGAAATGGGTCGTTCTTCCGCCTTCAAGAAGGTTTTCACGGTTTCAGAACGAAATCCGATTTGCTTAATCTCCTCCCCTCCAGGCGGTGTTCTTGGTCCTTATCGAGAGTGAAATTCTGCATAATTCTACGAGAACACAGGCGGAAGTGGCTCATTTCTTGCAGTGGATCAGTGGTTTTCGACCATAACGACTTCATTAGATCTTTGCCGCTTCCTGGAGGAAAGGGAGAAGGGAGGGAGGGGGGAGGGGAAGAGTAATATGATCCCCCCCCCCTTTCTTACTATTCTCCCTTTCTCGCTTCCTTTTTAATTTCATAGTGGATATGGTCCTGCGTGGGAACCATATCCGCTACGAAGCCCTTTAAATTAAGGCGCAGATGCATGAGTTCTTTTTAAATTCCAGCAGCAAGCCATTTTGGAGTAGCTTCCACTCACTGGTTTATGACTTATGACTAAAGTAAGGTCCCTGGTCCGGATCTCTTTCCATGCAAGAAGATCGAAAATTTTGCGAGGAGATGGGGCAATATCTGAACTACGAGGTGGGTGGGGTTAAATTCCAAGCCTTGGTGGGATTGCCCTGCTGCAACGTCGCACTCTTGGATGAGGCCACTATTTTTTTAATTATTAATTGGGCTAACTTGAGGCTGCTCTTTAATAGAAACCATTAGGGTGAATTAATGAAGACCAAGGTATTAATTTTTTAAAATATAGGTCTCGGACCGCCCTTGCATCGCCCAGTGAGTGAATGTTACTTTTGACGAATGGTTTTGAAGCTGGAATTCTTGATCTGGTGGAGAGATGGAGTATGTTTTGGTTAAGAGTGATAATTTTGAAGTGGTGAAAGTGAAGTGAAAGTTCAGCGTCCAGTTGTATAATTGATATTACAGCTATATATTATAATACGTGTGACATGGCAAGTCCAGGAACTTTGAATCTTCTCTCGTCAAATGAGGAATCGCCGCACTTAGCTTTCCCTAAGGGCGGAGGGGGAGTAAGATAAGACAGGACACAGGAAGACACTCGCATGGTAGGGCACCAGCCCAGCCACTGGCACCCCTAAAACCTTCTCTGCACGTGCAGGCTTTCATTCACTCTTCGTTGCTTCACTATTGGATTTTTTTTTTTCGAAACTCGCTTTTGCCCCTTAATTGGTTTTAGCTGTCTATGCCAGGCCTGTAGAATTCCCACTCGTTCGCGGCGAGAAAGCTTGGCAGCTTGGCGAGTGAAAACAGCTTGGCTAGCGAAAATCAGATGGCCTGGCGAGTGAAAAGAAAAATAGGAACCATCTACTACCCCTCCCCCTCCCCCCTCACCTCGTGCAAGGCTTCTTTCACTATTCCCCCGCCTGCGAGTTCGCATCTCCCATCGCAATACCATAAACACGCCTCGTCTTCGGCTTATTTGTGCAGGAAGAAATGCGCTTAATGCGCTTTCAGCCGTCTGGAGGGCGAGTCAAGGGAAAATGTTCCCAGATTGATGAAAGCTGGGAGACAAATTTTTCATGACTGGTCTATGCCACATTTTTTTGGCACAACTTGCCGTAGTTATAGTTGATTTTTGGAACAGCATTCCCAATCAAAATATCGACTTTACCAATGGTTCTGGCGAGACCGATTGAGGCACTCAAGGCTCTGATATGCTTGGTTACGGTTCTACATCTACCGATTCCGAATTTCATTGCTGAACTCTTGGTTTCCAAGAACTTAAGATTCACCCATTGGATTCATCCGACGGGTGAAACGATTCCTTCCACTCGACCAGAAACAATGCGGGAAGAAATAAATACAACAGCAGAACAAGCAAATGGAATCCCCCCAGAACTTGCACTAAAGGGCTTTGGAAGTTTTCAAGATCCTACTACCTACCCTCCTTCTCCCACTTAATCTTATCATGGGTCAGAAAAGAGCTGAACAAGAATACTCCCAGAAAATAATTCCTGTCTAGCTCCCTGTCACAGACGAGTTGATTTTCTTCAATCCACCAGACAAATCGTTTCAGTTCATTCCAAAAAGCATGTTTTTTATTTTTATTTTTATTTTTTCACTTTCTAGCACAGGTTTTGCGTGCTTCCAGTGGGTGCCGGAGCGTAATTAGGTCTTGGCCTATTCTAATTGTTGCAAATCTCATTACCTATATTGAATGAGTTTCCCAAATAACAAGAATATCCACTGGGAACTTTTCAAAGGCCTTTTTCCTTTCTTCACCCCCTTCCCTATCAGGGCAATGTGATGAGTAGTCTCATGCAATGACCCTAAATCGGTCCAGCCCACGAAATGTCACCAGGCGAGGCCGAAGCCTACCATTTCTTCGACCGAGAGTCACCATCCACGCGTTATGGGCCAATCGGGCCTAGACAGACCCACCTCGAGTTTCTCGAACCATCCGGGAAAGTGCCACGTGAGGCCCACGATAAGCACATCTCGACATTCTGAACCTCTCTCGACTCGACGTCTGAAGGACTAGCCATCCCGCGCGCCAACACCTGGACCGCCATGTTGGCTACAGGGATGCTCAATGGATCGTTTCAGTGATGTTCAATGGGTCGTCAATCTCCCGAGGGGCGTGTCTGTTTTCCTTCTCTTGGCAGATGTTGGCTTCAACTCGATTCATCGCACGACGAGAACATGTATGTCGTTCAGGGTGAGTAGAAAAGTCGGGCGCCGTCATGGAAGCGACATGATCGACATAAATTATATGTAACATACGGCAACCATGATGGACACTGGGCCGGTCCTCTATGGGATCTACACTGTATTAGAATTGAATTCGTACCCCCCCCCCCCCTCCTCCTCCAGAGGCTCCACTTCATCAGGACCACCCACGTGGAAGATGTGACTACCGACAATCAACGGAAGCGCTCCTATAGGGGGGTACGAATTCAATCCGAAAACTGTAATGACTGTCTGATTTCGCTCAATTGTATCTGCAGATCGCTGGGATGGGAAAGGGCACGTGGCTCGCTCTACGAGACCATGTTTTTCTTCTGTTAACGGTATCTTCTGCGAAAACCCTTCGGGTTTTCTACCATGTGGAAAAATGAAAAATATAGATCATAAGGAAACATGGAATGAATTGTACAATTACTACAAATGAGATTCTCTTTTTTTCGCTCCCTCGGGGAGAATAATTTCTTATTTATTTTCAGGAGTGATTCTGCATTCAAAGGCGATGGAGCATGCTAAACGTCGTTCTTCTACATGTTCCCAGTGTGAAATACGAGAAGGCGGATTTTATACCTGGGAAAGAGATGAAGCAGTGAAATATCGATTCCAGGAGTCCAAGATCTGACTAAAAAAAAAATATATCTCTGGAAAGGAGCACAACAGGGCCTTTTTCGTAAATGCCATCGGCCGGGGCTCCTAATGGGAAACTGCATGATGAGCACCGAGAATGCGAGCATGCATGGTCCTCGAAGGCAGCCATCGTGGCACTGGCTACATTAGACTAATTAGTTTTTTGGCGGGCGAAAATTTTGACTGGTCGATTAATCTTAATATGCCGAGGTTTTTTCCCCCCCTTTCGACGTTGCATTCCTGAATTCTTCGGCGGCTGCTTTCTAATGATGTGGGGGGGGGGGGGGGGGGGACATCCCGAAACGAGTTCCGGGAACTGTGTCAGTGGCGCAGTTTCCTTAACGAATTCTCCTGTCGTAATGAATCATTTATAGTCTGCCTAGACTTCGCATGGTCCCCGTGAAATTAACATCAACCCGCTCGAACGAAGTAAGGTGCGACAATAAAAGAGACGATTAGACAGAAGGAAGATAATGATTCGCGTGGCTCGAGGTTTTAATTCGTATCGATGACTGAGGACGTGGCAGGGCTCACATTTGGTCTTCCTACGGGCAGGAGGAACTGCGAAGAGCAGAAGCACACAGGACACAATCACGAGCACAAGTCATGACCATAACGAAGGCGCGTACCTGAGGGCTCGGTCCCACGAGGCGCAGACCCAGTGCCTTCTCGCCTTTTTCTCTCCTTCGCCATGCGAGGGCCCCGTTGCAACGAGGAGGTCGGCGCAGAAGGGACCCGTCTGCATCCGGTCCGGTCGTCGCTGGAGGCTCCACCTCCAGGGAAAAGGGAAGGTAGAGGCGGGGGGGAGGGGGAGGATCAGTCTGGCGCTGGGCGGCGGGCGGTGTGCACGCGGTGGCTCTCGTCTCCTTTCTCTCTTCCTGCTTCTCTCGTTTCCGCCCCTTTCGTCGGCGACATGTGAGTGAGCCGTTTGCTTTCTTTCCGAGTCGTGCTCCGACAATAGCGGATCCTTGTATCCTGGGCTTGGTCAATATCCGTGTATCCCGCCCCGTCTCCGTGACTTTGCCGTTCCTGCATTCGTACAGTCTGTTGGGACGATCGGATTCCCATCATTACTCGAGATAGACTTGCAAATTAATCATTACGTATTCCGTGTCAGAGAAGGGAAGCGGGTGCTTCCCAGAAACGACCTTTCTCTGCCGAGACGCAGGTCCACTCGCCATTGAAAGTGAAACACTTCTAGTAGCCCATCCCAGGTTGAGTCATGCCCATTGCCGCGTCGATGGGTGTGTGCGTATCCTGTTTTCCCGATCTGCTGATTGCGACCGTAAACCGTAAAATGAAGAACGTGGCCCGTCGGGAATCGGGTGTGTAACTTTCGTGAATGGATTGCAGCAGCCCTAGTTTGAAAGTGAGTCCTCCCTCCCACCGAGAGGGAGAGGGAGTTACGTCATGCGGATCACAGCTGACTCGTGAACATGGGTTCCGGGGAGAAAGGTTTGCTTCCCCACGGGAGAGACCCGTGTCGAAAGAAAGATCCGACCGTCCGGCCGATCGCCGTGCGGTCTCCCGAGCCATCGGTCATCGTCGAAATGTGGGGGATCCCCTGCCAGTCGGGTTCAGGGGAAGGGGGGGGGGGGGGGGGGGGG
>CAJPEV010002644.1:0-40989 GCA_905338385.1 Darwinula stevensoni
CGCCAGCAAAAAGGGGAAACGTATAAGGCTGAAACTGGGTGGCATAAGTTCCCTGAGTCTACATTTCGAAAGAAAAAAAAATTATTTAAAGCCCAGTAGACCACTTTTTTCAGTCCCATTTTCCTCTTTTTTTTATCCAGAGGCAGAAAATGTAAACTACTTTCAGAAGTACCTATTTGATGTCTGAGTTGAGGAAAAATCCTAATTTTGAAATATGTCTCCTTAGCGTCGATTATTGGAGGGAAGTATTTCAATATGTAATCTCCACCCTTAGAAAAAGGGACACAAGGAAAGATTTCAGGTTAGGCACACATAAACATAGAGGTAATGATTTTGATAAAAATCAAGACTTTCGACTCCATATGTCATGTATTTCAATGGGGACATACTTCAAATACGTGTTTGCAATTTCGAAAAGAATAAATGAATTAATCACTATCCAAGGTAATAGAGCGCCGAAGGCGCGACCATAGCGAGTTTGTTTGCCCGAAGGGCAAACAAACTCGCTAGTATTATATAAGGGTGATATTATCCTAAGGCATCCATCCTTCAGTTGGGCTTAGGCTTTTTAATTCAGTCTCCTTGGAAATATGCCCCCATGTCATGTACATTCGAGGTCGTCGTACTCTCTCTCAAGTCGCCAACCAAGCAGCTATTTGCATTCCAGTCATAATGCATAATGCACATTCGCTAAGACACACTCAATTACTAAATATATATTATTTTCAGTTTTGTTGAAGGAAGTGCGTGTAAGAGAATGACATTGGCCTAGACTCGTAAAATCAGTACCCCTGAAATATGCCTCAAAGGCATGTACCTCCAAAGTTGGAAATTTTCTCGAGTCAGCAATCTAACAGCTAGTCTTGTGCAGTTTCATCCTATCATTATTTCTAAAGCATTGTTAGAATTACTGTCAGTCGCTCATTTATGATCGTCTATTATTATCGATACAACAATTTTTTCCATCAGTGTCTCCTCATCATTCCCTGATCATCGAAGCACCTACTTATTCCAATATTAGGAATTAATCTGAAGGATCAAAGATGGTCTTGGCGTATAAAGTTCTTAAATACCTAAATCAGAAAAACAGACTGTTGAGTGTGCATGGAAAAATGTTCGTTGATATTTTCATCCCACGAATTTATTTCAAACTTGAGCCAAGGAGCACCCGTTGGGCCTAATACGGTACACCATGTGGTACAGCAACGTTGAGTAGCCGTTGAATAAACGTAGATATATCGTCCGGGAAATAAAGAGTAAACTTTTAGAGTACATTCAGACCTCGCGTGGTTATGGCAATATAATCTCTGTTGACGTTTATTCCCTGGCTTTTTGCAGCCTCCTTCTTGAATAGAGATTTACAGGCAGTACAATCCAACCAAAAAAATTTCACAAAATATTTATTTATTGAGTAAATTTCTCATCATATTAATATTTCCACAGTGAACATGAAACGGAAGAAAAAGATATCACTCTTTGCTTTGATTCGGTTTCATCAGATGATCACACTATATGTTGCTCCACCTCCTCTCACATTTTCGAGGCATCGGCCACCGTGAGCCTCAAAAATGGAGAATCACATTTAGCTAATGAAGGCCATCTCTAATCCAGAGATGAAGTAATCCTGATAGACGCAGAGTAGTTAAGTGTACCACTGTCATACTTCTACAGTATTATGAGCATATTGAGGAGCTGAATGTTGTCAAGGAATGCTAAGTGCCATTCCTGATTACTTAGAATAATTATGGAGAGCTGCAAGGATTTACTTTAACTTCGGTTTGCTCAATCAACTCTTCTGATTATAACTAGTGGCAGATGGACCTGCTTCAACCCGGAGGAAACGAAGTACCTTGTTGCTGAAGGAGTCGCCAAGATCTTCAGAAACTACGACCCAAGCACCTGAGGCTTCATTTAAGGCAATCTAAGGGTTCAATGACGAGTCATTGGGTGTTGGGAAGTGTTCTATCGACTTAAATACTTAAATGCCCGAAATTTAGAGCGATCACAAATACTGTAGTTCAATTTGGGATTGATCCCGTGTTCTCGTCCCAGGATGACATGATTTCATGTAGGAAGTGAATTCATGTAAGACGAGAATTAATCATTTCCAAGGAAAAGGTTAAAAAAAAAACACTTTTTTTTAAGGATTCCTCCTAAACGCAATTACCGTTTTGGATGGGTTCTTTTCATCTCTTAATTTTCGCATTCAGCCGAAGAAAACCCTCTTCCCTTGGCAAGGGTCACGGGCATGGGGCCAGCATGTAGCGAATTCGTCTGGTTGGTAATACTCTATTCCCTTTCCTGGGATAGTCTGGTGGAGAAGTGGATACAATCACACATCAAATTTGACATCATATCTGTAGTTATCCGATTTTAGGAGTCAGACACGCCTTGCACTGAATTGCCATAGGAGCGAGAACGTGCACTCAAATATTTTCTTTTTCTTTCTCATCTCAAGTAATATTGGAAACAGAACCATCATCCGTTTCTCTCATTCGAGCCAGAGTGTTCTGGAGACTCTTTGGACTGGGGTTACCTCTAAATACAGATATGTTGCAAAATAAGAATTTCTTCTGTGAGCGACGCCAGAGTTCCCTTTCGACTACCTCGAGCAACTCTCGTCTCCTCGTCCATCCGAGAGATGGTGATAGGAGAGCCAAACTCTGATTTTCCTTGAAAGTTGCTTCCCTTTCGTGAGGTCGACTTGCAAACTTCATTTTGAAAAGGAACATCCTCGGATGTTAATGAATATTTCTATTGAAACCCTAAGTTCATATCTCTAAGCGTTTGACCTATACAGCTGTCACACACACACAAAAGCACCTATTTGTCGCTTGGCCTAGCTAGCGATTAGGATCGCGCACGATATATGTTCGCCTCCGGTTTGAATTTAGCTGAATGAGGTACTGACCCTCTATAGCGGCTACATTGGCGTCATCTAGCGTCAGTTGTGAGCCTGACATGGTTGTGGCTAGGAACAAACGAATGTTTGTTTTATAGCCTATTCCCAAGTAACATATGAACGTCCTCTTGAACATTCATGTGTTTCTTGGGAATAGGCCTGACTTATCTCTAATCTCCCTCGATTGAGGCATTCATGCCCTGCACATGCCTTCGTGATTTTTCGTCAATGGCAAGAAATACAGAAAAAATTACAGACTTTGGGTTTCCTGACTTTACGATCACCCTGTATCAAACAATTGCACGTTTTGTTCATACTATACAAGATGGACCCTTCCTGTATTGCCCAATTATAGTTCAACACTTGCACGATATTTGTAGGAGGATGCGTCTCAGTACACAAGTGTCAAGCCAGAATTTGTTTTGTCATTCAGTTTCAAGTATGGTGTTTACGTTGAAGCAGCATGTTTTCCTTGTTGAGACTAACCTGAATCAAAAAAATTGACCAACTGTGCCAGGAAACATTTCGAAAGAATTCCAACATTCGCGTGGTACCAAGTAAGTCTGCAATCTGGAAGCTGGAAGCGATTTCGTGACACAGGAAGCGTTCTCGGTACACCTCGCAGCCTCGAGACCAAGTTTATCGGATGAAATTTTGGACGACTTCCGGATCAGATTTGAACAGAGCAACAAACTGCAAGCCGCATGTTTGAGCTGTGTTCAAGGAACGGGCGATCTCAGAAGGGAAGTCCCTCTGAGATCGCCCGTTCTGAGATCGGCCACGGAATTTTGTGGATGACCATGCTTTCCTATTCTGGACTCTGCCGTTTAGTTTTTTTTTTCGAAAATATACATTAAATATTTGCCCTCAGGGGCTTGAATGCCACAACTAAAATACATTTTATAATTTTCCCACTTTGAAGGTAAAATGTCTTATTCACTTGCATGAATCATCCACACTCTGGGTATTATCACACTCCCAGAAGATTTGAGGACTCCTTGAGGTCTTCTTCCAGCAAGGTAGCATATATTGAATAAGAGGATGAAGCAGATGGAATTCCAGGGGGGAATGACTCAACCCTGCTGTGAACTCTAGTCTTCACTAACTCAAAATCCGCAACTAGTGTCTTCCAATTCCCCCCCCCCCTCCCCCAAGAGAAGGGGGAGAGAGTTCCTTAGTTCAACTTCTGCAGATGACAACTTGCTGCTGGTTTCTTTTTGACTGTCTTGGAAGGAAGTGTTAACTCACTGCCAGCTCTGGAGCTGCTTGGTATGAATGTATTCTTCCCGGTGACTTCACCTTTTTCGCGGCTTTGCTATATGCTCCTGGAGGAGAAAAGTGATTTATAGGAATATCGTTTCTTGTCAAAGTGTTCATATGAATCAGATGTTTCTTCACCTCTCCGAACATTCATGTGGGCAGCTTCATAAAGGTCTGCAATTGATGCGACATAAAATTCAATGAGACACGAAGCTCCATTATTGGAGAAAGTACAGAACGTCATTGATGGAAATATGTCATGGTAGGCTCATATCACAGAGTAAATTTTTCTAACCGGTGGCAATGTAACTAAGGGCCTGATCACAGTAGTAACTCATGAAACAAATACCCAGTTGATATATATTTTCATGTTCATTAGAGGGATTTTCAAAATTATCTTGAGTGTTCAAAGAACAAAACCTTATTCCTGAGTAAAAGCTAAAAAAAGAGAACACCTCTTAGGATTATAATGACCGGTACATATATTTAATCACCCCTGTTGCATTAATAGTTCCATTCATTGTCCTCTCACACTCGGCATCTCACAACTCTTGCAAAAGCTTAGCTTCTGAGATGAATCCCCACGGTATTTTTCCATTTCACTGGGTTTCTTCTTTCATGCATATATAATGCAATGACACATGGAACTTGCCCAATATTTATGATGAGACCAAGTCTTGGCCAAAATTAAATTGTACTACTTCGAAAAATGGAGACCCCATCGATAGTAACATGCAGTAGTAACATAGTTGTGTTAATGATAGCATGGCCATGAACCACTATCAATACATTCAAGGTGACTATTTATCCAAAGATATACTGTACATAGAACCCGTCTCTAATGCATTCCAAGAAAATATTACCAGAAATTTGGAGCAAGGTTTTGCCACCCTTTGAAGGGAGTCATGCCCATAATATTGAAAGAAGTTCATTCAAGCAAGTTCTAGACACAGGAATCTATATTGCCCATTTTATCAAGGATTTCTTCAAAGACGGTGCAGGTAGAGGGACCCTCAATGTCTTCCTCTTGCATATCCTCTTTAGAATCCCCAATAAATTAATGTTGACTACAGCTAGTAATAGCAGTATCACTTGCTCCACGAGAGAGTTTAGGATTCGTGCTTCCCAGATTGGGCAGAAGGTGTAGACGTTGGTCAGAATTAGCAGGGGGAAAATCGAAAGTGTCTTCAACAAGATCAACAGGAAGTGCAGCTGGTTCCATGTGGTCAACTTCATCAGTGGAAACTGGATTATGTCTAGGCCTAGAAGGCACTAGAGGATGTCATAATAAAATCGGGACTAAAATATTGTAAACCGCAAGCTTCAACTAAGAAGTAATATGAAATTGGGCACTGTGTTCACCACAAACTTATTGAAGGACTGGATTCAAATATAACACTACTTCAAGCACCTGAAGTACAATGTATCATTAAATATCAAAGCACCCTACGCATACTTCTTGGTCTCATGAAGAACGCATTTGCAATGAAAAAGGTAAGTTCCATGGAAACAGACAAATATTGAAAGTGAGAAATTTTATTTCACACCACCAGAAGTAACATGAAACCACAATAAAAACTGCCCATGACTCAAAGAGTTTTACATCATTGGTAGGTGTAAGAATAAAACACCGAAGCTTAAAATGCATAATACATTTTCTTTGAGCTTCAATGGCTGGAGGCGCGTCCGTAGCGAGTTCATTTGCCCGAACGGCAAACAAACTTGCAAGTAGTACATAGACCGGCATCGCTAAGTTGAAGCTTCCGCCACGTGCTTGAAGGTCATAACAGCACTACCCTAGCCAGCTACGTTCCCACCCAAGCTCCACGTCGGATCTACGTGTATCTACGTGGTACACACATAGAAGTTTTAATGAAATCTTGACGGAAAAGTTTCTTTCTCTTCATGTATTTATTGCATGGGAAAAAAAGTTCCTAGAAATACCTCACGATGAGAAGTTAACTTCAAGACCCGATATATGGACTTCCTGGCAATCGATATGGCAGACGGTTCTTTTAAAAAATGAATGCAGGTGCCTGATCCTCTACTTAGAGTGCTAGCATCACTTCTAATTGCCATTTTTTACGATTCCCTCCGATCTGAATCTCCAAAGGCCCTCATCGTCTTGGAAAAAATTATTTGGAGCACTGTAGGCGTTTAATTCTTTCATATTCGGGAACGATGTTGAGTAAGGTTGCACAGTTTCCCCCAAGATTTTCGCATTCGAAGATATCATTTTACTATAGTTTCAAACCATTTACTCAGCATGCCGTGAGTGGAAGAAGAAGTATCACGAATCCTCTCATACTTTCGAAACTCTGCTTGGTGAGATGCCCACAGCCGAAAGTATCAATAAATCACTTCTTCTTCCCTTCAGCTGTAATTTCATCAACTGCAGGGGGTTGAATTTTGCACAAGCGGTATCGGAACGCGAATTTCGCCGAACCACAAGGCGAAACTTGCTGAAGATGATGTTATAGGTCTCTATCGGGCCGACCGACCGAATCGCATGACGCTAGCAGACGAAACATATAAAGAAAGCTCTTCGAACAAGGCGAGAGTGTATGCGCATGTGAGCCGCTTTCCGCCCATTTGGCTGGCGTACGGGATCGGAGGAGGATGCAGCTGCTACTGCGGGTCCTAGTTTCGTTTGTCTGGAGGGCGATGGGGATCATCACTACTCAGCGATTCCTCGCCCCCCTGCAACCGAACATGATCATCACTTCGCCGGTTCGAGAACTCTTGGTTCTTTCGGAACTTCAGTGCGGCATGGCTTGCAAGCAGTGAGTGTATCGCAATTTGCCTGGAGATTAATACATTCCAAGTTGCTTTGGAATTACTACAATGTAGAACGTTTTATTACTCAATAAGTTTTTAGTGAGCCTTTTTTGACGGTCAATACGGAAAGCATATATACCAAACCTTTCAGTAACTTTAAAGCTACAGTCTTTGCCATCCGGGGGCTTTCCATTTGTCTTCTACTAAAACTCGTGCGACTCGTTCCCTCAAACACTTGAGTGCTATTTATTTACTGTAACTTTCAGGAAGAAAAAGAATACCTTAAAATGAAAGTAATTTTCAAAATAAAAAAGACACTTGGAAAAATTCAAAACCACATAATTTTTTCTTCATATGGAAAAAGTTAAACGGAGAAGTATTCAATTTCTAACTCAACCAATCGAATTTTCAATTTCTAAAAAAAAAAATGAAAGAGAATGCAACATATTCAAACGGAGACAGCCAAGCTGACACATCTTCAATTTTCTACTCAACGTTATTCAGGGTACAGTTAATTCAGTTCGAAACTCTTCCGCAATGTGAGTGAACATAATGGTAGAAGGAAGTGAGATATGAAAGCATTGGAATCATCTAAGTTTTTGCGATGTTTTCTTCATGCAGGAATTCCACGTGCTTCAGCTACTCTGTGACGCAGGCTTCAGGTACTTTTATATGCCGCTTCGGATACAGATTCGACGAACCGAGAACTGCTGATGCAAACAGCAAATTCTTCTACAGAGATGTACCAATACCCACAGGTTAAGTGAATTTCGTGAACACTTTTATTCTCGGACAGGGAAGTTTGGAAGTGCCCACTTAACTGCGAAGAGACCAGTCTTTTCCCAACACTAATTCTTTGTAATTTCATTTAATCATTATTAACGTATCCCTTTGAAGAAAGCCCAATTAGCCCTCTGGCATGCTTGTGATGCCTCCTTAACAAATGAGGTGGTACCTCGACATTCCTACTACGAAATATTTCAGTTATAAAAAAAAAACTTTTAAAAAATCCAATACTTGAAAACCACTGTGTTCCATTGAATAATTAAATGCCCGGTACTAGCTGAATGATGGAATACAAAATTTGCAACCGCAAACACTTCGGATAAACCGATGGAAAAAATCAGTCTATCTGTATATCGGGATGCTTTTATTTTCGATGATATCTGTTTCCCAAGTAATTTCCAGTCTCTTCAAGATAACGTAAGCAAGAATGCCAAATTCTCGATTTCCTGAAAGGGTACCACATTGTGCCGGGAACAAGGAGTTACGTGAAGATCACCATGACAAGCATCAACGCGATTGCGGCCGCGACCGCGTGCCAGAATGAGAACGCTCAACTCGCTTCCTCCAACAATGCAGCGGTGAACAGCTACGTAAGGCAGCTAAGGCAAAGTGTATCACCTGGCTCATATATATGGGTCGGCGGGCAGAGCGTCACCAGCACCTACTATTGGGTGTACCCAGATGGTGAGTCATCACTCTTCATTTGATCAGCGAGCCCACAACTCAGGCATTTCAGCGACGATGCGACGTTGTGTTCCTTCTTTCTTCATTATGATTGAAAATGATACCCATCAAAAGCATTTGAGCGCGCAAGTATCTCATTAATTGTAACAGGGGCTATAAATAATTTTTGCGAGGAATCTATCCACCCTGGTGCACGGAAATACAAGTTCGCTAGCACTAAACCCTTAAGTTGCTACGAGGTGATCATGCCGTCTTTTATCTATAGATGTTACTCTACAGAGAAATTTAGTTTCATTCTTGATGTTGCAAATGTTGCCGCAACATTTTTATGTATCAGGCATTCATGCAACAACTTGAGGCTTAGTATAAGAACACTTTGTATTTCGTTCCTCAGCCCTACAAGTTTTCAATGATGAATTAGCTTCCATGAAGTTTCATCCGGATAGGGGCGCACTTTCTTATGCTGTGAAAATATTCTCCTCTGATTTTCAGGCACCACACTGAATGTCACAGGCCCAGGCCAACCTTACTTCTGCTCAGTCGAACCTAATAATGTCCCTGGCCCTGGCAATTGTCAATGGATTTGGGATTATAGTGGCAATATTGGTTGCTGGAATGACCAACCTTGCGATAGCTATGGTAATGGATACTTCTGCGAAATCAAACTACCGAATTGATCCAGCAAGTGGAATTCGATGACGCATCTGAAGATCAGGGCGATCAAAAAAATCCGTTCCTATCGTGAATTGAGAAATTCCTTGCCTGAATTTCTGATTGTTGTCCGTGTGTTGTACGGGTTGCAGGTGATGGGCGAGATTTAAATTACGTCAATTTAATCACGTTCCGGATGAGGAATCCAACCATATTCGGAAACTTTTTGAATGTGGAAAAGCCGGCTTTAAAAATCCTGAGTTCACATAACAGTTAGTGAATTAAAAACGATGGGTTCACACTTTCACTTGGAATCATGCTTCGAATAAGAGACATCGACTCTTTCTCAGATTTCTCGGAGTGTGTGAATAAATGTCAGCGTGTTCAAGCTGTGAAATTGCGGAGTATGTCCTGCAATGCAAAAACATGAAGAAATTCGATTACTCTCCCTTGATTCTTTCTGTATGGATCACCATGCCGGGCTCCTTCTAGAAACTATGGACCTCGTCATGGCATTGCTAAACCCGCAGAAAATGCTACGCAATAATTCCATTTATTACAACCGTTTATTTAGCTGTTTCTTTCAGGGGCATCAAGTAATTTATTAACATGAGATATGGGGTGGTTATATTCATGCGCGATTTCCAGGTGACTGTTGAGGATGTTGGAAAACTTAGGGTTTGTACAAGGTGCATAAACTTTTCGCAGGGGCTTGCATTGGGTCAATCCCTATTTCGAAGGAAGTAGGCTCTTGTTCTCCACCCCTTCTCTAATAAGTGGAGCATATTGCCAAATGTTTTTTTTTTCCATTTATGCTCAGCAAGCAATGACATCGAATGCATTTTCCCTTGTTTATTCAATTTGCAAAGACTTGGCTTTGGTGTACGGTGTGTCTTTATAGTGAAAAGTGTGTTTTACCTAACTAGACGTGCTATAAACGCATTTGCATTCTCTATCATGCGCATTCTATTGTCTCATTTCAAGTTGTGTCAAGCAGGTTTTCTTCTCCATGAACATGCTACTCTTATAACGATTTTCTGTATACTACGTGAAATATGGAAACTAATATATTTAATAAAGAGGAAATTTGGATATCATTTGGGGCTTTCTGCTCTTTCGAATTTTAAAAATAATTTTGTAGTCAACTTTTTCTGCTTTACATCCTCTTTTTTCCCTTTTAAAAACATTGAATCTCTAGTGTTCATGATATATGCAGAGCAATTTTCATTACATATCATTGTTTTGAATGTTATTTTGAGTAGACGAATTACAGTGCCTCTGAAATTTTCTAGAACATTGAGAATGCTGAAAAAGTTCTGTAATATCCCCAGTATCCCAAAGGATTGAATGAACATTAATTGATCGCTTATTCAACGTACGGATATTGATTCAATGCTTATTCTATGTTGACTCAATGTCATGTGCTACAGGAGATATCACATGGTACTTGGATTTTATCTTTCTCATCAGGAACCAATGTCCATTGACAATGAAAAAATGGTTAAGTATTGACCACAATAACCCTTTGTCAAGAAAGGCAAAAGTCACGAACTTTCCCTCACATTGGCATTAAGTCAGTCGCGAACTTAAATGAGTGATTATGTATTTGAGGTAAACATATTAAGCCCATAGTCGGGGGAGAAGCAACGTTGCTCCCTCGAGAAAGACGTCAGAATGACAGCTTTGCTTATACTCAGATTCCCTACTTTACGAAGGTGTCTGCTCACTTTGGAGCCTTCGTTACCCTTACAGAATGTCCACCGACATCCACTTGGCTTGATGCCCAGGCGGATTTGGAACCAAATGGGCGTCCCATCGGGAAGAAATCCAATTGGTCACTCGCACACATGCTTGGAGCCAGGTGCAACCACCGTAGATGGAATTTAACTAGATGGACATCGCTTCAACAAGAAATACGCCTAGGGGGATATTCACCTAGTTCTAAAACCATCTGGCAGGTAGATGTTTTTTTAAAAGGCATTTTGGAAACCCACAATGAAGTTAGATTTCCTTTTACAGTTTTTTTCCAATTGCTAAAGCCCTATTTCATATCTCAATGTACATTTTTCAAAACTTAACGTACGATCCGCAAAACGCTGCGGTCTTTTCTCATATCTATGCGTCCGGCAGTCAAAAGGGCGTCCCTTTGTCAAAATCAAAGTACGTTCTTCAATATTCTAACGTACGGGGTTAGGAACGTCTATGGACAGCCACTGTCCATGAAAATCGCACTTCGAGTTTCGCTTTTCGTACGTTAGCAATGAAATCGGATGTTAAGTTTTGTGAAAAGATTGCAGAGTTCAGGGATTTGTTCAAATTGTTTTGAAAACGGAAGTGTAGTTTTGAGAAACGGACGTTAGCAATTGGGAAAAACTGTAAAATATTCGCTTAGGCCGTTTCGTTCACGTCTTCGTATGCTACGTGTTCCGCGATATTTATGACAAAAGGGAAGTCAACCACGATAGGAGGATCTTTGAGGGGATGCTAATATATGGGATCAATGTGCGATTTCTGAAAGATGGTAATCTCATATTACGCCTGTTAGCAGTGAAAGAACTCACGAAGCGACATACCGGCGCAGCAATGAAAGCAATAATTGGTAGAGGTGCTGGAAGTGTAAGAGCTGTGTGAGGCAAACCTGTATAGCGTGACCACCGACAATGCGCCCAACACGGTGAAAGCAGTTGAGCTACTCGGTGAGGACGGCGAAGCGGTCTCAGAAAATCACACCATTGAAAGCGATGCTGCTCTCGATCGTCCTGAAGATTTTCTCCATAGGTGATATATGCATTTTGGTCTCATGTCTGTTAGTACCTTTCGATGCTCAGCTCGCCATCAAGGTGCACTCGATGACAGGGTAATACAGATCGTTATGTCAAAGGGAAGAGGAATAACCAAGAAACATCGAACGGTCAACGTAATGCATATTTTAAGGTCGGCGAAAGGAAAGAAGCCCATCATTGATGTCACGCGATGGAATACGACCCATGATATGCTAAATCGACTATTGTTGTTGCGGTCATTTATCGTCGATTTGGGAGGGGCAAATGCCAATCTGTTCTTGAAAGATTGGGGAAAAAAGAAGGGATCGTTGCTGCTCTTGAGCTGCCGGAAACCTAATCACGGAACTTTAAAGTGAGAACTTGGTTCCTAGCAATGTGTTGGAAAAATGGATCAAATGCAAGAACACAGAGAAGGTGAATGAGCCAGTTGCCAAAAACCTGATTGCAGCTATGAAAGCACGGGAGCAGACTCTCTGCTCCAACGATGGCTTCTTCGCTGGCGTTTGCCTTGACCCACGCTGCAAAATTCTCCTTTTTAGTCAGAACAAAGAACTTAAAACATAAGAAAGCAGCATTGTGGAAGGGGACTCCCACGAGCGTGAAAGAAATTCATATAGAGTCTCACAGGCGAAACTTACGGTATGTGGTAGAAAAATTACTTTAAGAAAGAGACGAGGGAAAAAGGCAAGCATGCCAAAAGAGCACTTCAAAAATGGCATTATTCAATCATTCGTATCGACTCAACTAATCCTTCCAAGAGGAAAATGCATCGATGTGGGAAAAGGAGGAAAATCGAACGCCCGAGCTCTATGATATTGCAAGAGTTGCTATGGCGACCCCAATGACTCAGGTGAGCGTTGAGCGGCTCTTTCCATCGCTCCGGTTCCTTCTTTCCTCGCGGAGTGGACTTTCTCAATGGAGGCCATATTTCTTCGTTTTAATCACCTTTGAATGAACACATTGCAATAAAATTCATTACAATACATTATTCGTGTTTGCATTGGAATTTTATTGATAACATTATAAACATTATAGCGAAGCGGAAAGCTCTGGAAAAGAACTTCATTGCGGCGATAACGTGATACAGGAACGGAACATTTTCCCTACAGTTCCGATCAAATCCTTTGTTTGCCTCTAAATTTAGCAGGATTGAACAACCTGTTCGTCACGAACCTCTGACGCCGGCAGCCAAACCTAATTCATTTCTCCCAAGGGATGATTCGGCTGCATGGAGTTGTGCAACACCGAAGCACCACGTTCAGCATTTTGCGTTCAAGTTTAAGTTGGACTCTGAAACGAACGAAGGCTTTTCGTCTGACGGAGCGACCTGCCAGCATCTTGCGACATGTTAAAAATATTTCGAACGTATGTTTTTCGTGCATTAACGTACATGGAGCGTATTGAAGGGGCTAGCAATAGGTTGGCTAGCAGCAAGAAGTGAAACTTAATACTTTTCAAAATAACCTTGTTTCTATAGCCCTCCACGCTTCCTCAGCATGAAAACCCAAGTGAGTCCCATGATGCTCTATGTGCCTGTGGAGGGGAGTAGAGGTAGGTAATGCGTGGCAACTTCATGGCCATGGTGCGTGCTGCCGTCATTCGACCTACCCATGGTCGAATACATTATTAAGCTGAATAAATTACTTGGGAATCTAGGTCTTGTCTCACAAGGTCAACAAATGCTTTGCGTTCTGCTCTTCAGTCGCCGCACGTTAACCTTCGGGAAGGAAACTGACAGGTGGCTTTCTTATCTCCACTGCTCGTAATTAATTTATGGCCGATTCCCAGCCTCGTTATTATGGTCATCGCATTTACCCGCAACCCCCCTGAGGATAAGCTACCTTATTACGCAAAAAGGCCTCATGTTTTTATTATTCGGTACTCTTTTATTTCTCCTTATACTTTTTGTTGATTCTCAGTCTTTGATTTGTACTTGCGGTCGCCGCGGACTAACAAGAGAATATATGTTCAGTTGGAATTTAAAAATTAAAAAAAAATGACGCCGCATGGCCAGTTCAGTCAACTTTCATTAATCTGGGCTTCAATGGACTCGTGATATTGTCCGGCTTAACTGCTCGTCCGGATTATGGATAGTCTACCGAGTGTATACAACGCTAAATATCGCTCTCGCCCGACAAATGTTAATTTGCGGTCCCAGAAAGAGCTTTCCAGCGAGCTTCACAACGACGTACCATTTCGTATTCAGCAACACTGACGATATTCTGTACTAGAACCTCTGAAAACCCATACAAAATCCAAATGCATCAACGGTTGACAGATATTACAGTTTTTCCCAATTGCTAACGTCCGTTTCTCAAAACTACACTTCCGTTTTCAAAACAATTTAAACAAATCCCTGAACTCTGCAATATTTTCACAAAACTTAACATCTGATTTCATTGCTAACGTACGAAAAGCGAAACTCGAAGTGCGATTTTCATATTTTCACGGACCTTTTTCGAAACTTAACGTACGGAAAAGGATACAGTTTTTTCCAATTGCTAAAGCCCTATTTCATATCTCAATGGACATTTTTCAAAACTTAACTTACGATCCGCAAAACGCTGCGCTCTTTTCTCATATCCATGCGTCCGGCAGTCAAAAGGGCGTCCCTTTGTCAAAATCAAAGTACGTTCTTCAATATTCTAACGTACGGGGTTAGGAACGTCTATAGACAGCCGAGAAGCAGACCAGGAAAATAATTCATCCGAATACGGAAAGGCGATAATGTAATAATGTAATACTTTCAAAGCCTAACGTACCCGTGTCAAAACTGTGCGTACTGCTGTCGAGATTCAATTTCCGCTCTCCAAAAGGGACAACAGAACGTCCTACAATCAATTTCTAACGTAACTGGAGTCAAAACTTAACGCACCATCGGCAAAACTCTCCGGACGATCCATTGCTGTGAATGGGAAGGCGAGGAGTCTCGCGGATCGATGCCCGCCCTATCAGCCATACAAAGCGAAACCGACCAGAACCTCCCCAATGTCTTTCAATGGAGCGTACGTTACTCTTTGAGGCAAGGACGTTAAGTTTTGACGTGAGTGCCTTAAATTCGCTCTAAAGGACACCAGCAATGTATTCTATCAGAAAGTTTGTTTCGGTGAAGGACGTATGGCACGTATGCTGTATGACAATTTTAAATATAATTCATGGCGCTATATCTGGCTGATGGCGTGCTAGTGCCAATAAACTGAAGTCATTTCTCTATTAAATTTGTTCATGAACTATTTTTACAGTTTTGCAGATCATACACTGAGGACCTATTATCATCAACGTCTATTCAGACAACTAACACATTATAGGTTCGGTTCTCGAGTGGATATGTATTCGCCGGGTGTTTCAACAGTGATTAACCAGGTGAAGTCAATGCAGATTTAATCCTATGAAAGCCATCCAACAGCTCATAGAGATTATTTCATGTGAGATATTTGGAGGAGGTGCTGCTCGAAAGCACACAAATTCGCCTCTCCCATTCTTCCCCTCTCACATCCGTTAAATGGGGAATAGCACATTTCTGCACCACAATAGATGCCTCTGCGATCACGGTTTCTGCCTATTTTTCTGCCATTTTCTCAATTTCCTTTCCACACCCTAAAAAAGTCACACTGTTATTTTGAGAAGTCACTTCTTGACTTATGTCATTAGGAAGCGGATTTTTATGAGCTAATAAGCCCTAAAATATGCATATGCGCTTAAAAATAGGGAAATATCCATGAAATATGCATGAAAATGGGAAAATATGCAAATCATAATTTTTTAAACGCAGTACGAATTTTTCAGGTGAAGGAAATTCAAGGTACATTTCATGCCTCTACTGAGTATAGTTGATCTATTCTTGTGACAACCCGCGGCGAAGTAAGGAATTCGCCAAAGGAGGGCTATGGGAAACGAAATGAGTCTATTTTTCGAAACTCTTCAAGAGGGATGTTGGTAGCGGATGGATTTAGAACAGAGTTTCGGGGGGTTTACCACTCCAGTCAGCGCATAACAGCCTGAAATTCGTCGGAAAACTTTTTTTTGATAAAAATGACCGAAACATGCATAAATATGCACATATAAACGTAAATATGCACATGTTGAGAAAAGTGTAAAAACATGCATTTTTATGCATTAAAAAAATGGCAGAAATCCCTTCCTATACCAATAAGACACGATCCTATCTGGGTTGTAAGTTCCTAGGAGGCTGCAAAAAGATATGCATCCCTCGTCCGCATTCAAAAAGAGTGCAGGGCGTTGCATCCGGTCGAAAATCCCTGTACGAGCCAATTGAGCGAGCCTAAGTTGGAAAGATTTGGCGATCATGAGATTTTCGCAATTAACACTCATATCTTTGAACGAAAATGGGCCCCAAGGTCTTGCAACTTCTGTAACCTATGGCAAACAAAAATGACCATAAAATGGCTGACGGATGTGATCAACTCAAGGCAATAAGCAACAATTTTCACCCATGCACGACGTTCCTACATCTGAAGCAGCCAACGAGGCTAAACTCGGGGCTGCAATTCCCTTTTCAACCCTTTTTAGCTGGTAATAACAGAAATTAATCGTAAGTAAATACTCCAGATCAGGTATTTAGGATACCACTGAATCGCAGTCGGCATTATCGCCTGTAAATTACATTGCTGCATCGATGTAAGGTATTCTTTCAACGTTTGAGACGACGCATTTAGCTCTGACAACTCTAAACGATGAGAAAATCTTTGTGATCGGTTCGAAGGGACTTGTTGGAGTATAGGCCAATGGATTGTAATCGTCAGCCATGCATCCATCCTTGGCGCTCGTCGAATCGGTCTTATCCTTTACCGTACGTTAAGTTTTAAGAAATGTCCATTGAGATTTGAAATTGGGCTTTAGCAATTGGGAAAAACTGTATGATCCATAAAATGCGCAGACAACTCTAAACGATGAGAAAATCTTTGTGATCGGTCGGAAGGGACTTGTTGGAGTATAGGCCAATGGATTGTAGTCGTCAGCCATGCATCCATCCTTGGCGCTTGTCGAATCGGCCTTATCCTTTTCCGTACGTTAAGTTTCGAAAAAGGTCCGTGAAGATATGAAAATCCCACTTCGAGTTTCGCTTTTCGTACGTTAGTAATGAAATCGGATGTTAAGTTTTGTGAAAAGATTGCAGAGTTCAGGGATTCGTTCAAATTGTCTTGAAAACGGAAGTGTAGTTTTGAGAAACGGACGTTAGCAATTGGGAAAAACTGTAACATAAACATGCTGTTTGGGACGATGCAGACTCCTCGGACTGGGTTGCCTCAAAAGGCCGATTTCTTCAAGACGTCAAGCATTTCCTGACTGCTTCATGCGGAGAGAGATCGACTGCCTTGTGGAAGGTATAAGGGAAATGAATCCAGATGAATGAGGAAATGAGACGTTTGTGGGACTACCCTGGCGCCATCTATCGTCGACGCTGCGAACCTTTGCTTCAAGACATTCACATATGAATACCATCGATGCGCATCAGGAAAGCATTTCAAACGCTCGACACATCTCCTTCAAATGCAGCATATTTCGTGATCAAAAGGCACCTTAACTGGGCGCCCAAAATGAGTTCATTATTGTACATTGCTACTTGGGTGATGTCGTATGTATAAAGCCTACAGGTTTCATTCCACCCGATCGTGTGAATGAAGCGAGGGAAGTGGATGCGAATGGAGGCGAATAAAGAGAAAATAATATGCAACACAGCACAGCGAAGATCCGCAAATCGCCGTATTCTTGTTTTTTTTTTAGGGTCCCAGCTCCCAAACAGCACATCTGTATTTTCTCGCCATCTAGCAACGCAACTGCGATACGGGAAAACAATCCACCCTTCGAAGAACTCTGACTCTCGCCGAACTCCTTGCTTCATGTGTGCAATCTGCATTTAGAGCCATGGAAAAAAACGAGGAAATTAGGGCGATGGGTTTGAAGGCGAAAGCGCGTGCCAACGGATGCGGCGACGAGCCGAAGAATCGCCCGGTGTGGACCCTTGAAATCCCTGGATTCGCGGCAGCAGGCGGGAGGCAATGTAGTGAGCGATGCCAGCCGTCCCTTTCGAGAAAGACGGCAACTCTCGTTTCCAGGTTGATCCGAAAGATGGCGAGACGAGAGCTTATTCCGATTCCCGATTATAATTGCTTTACGTCCCTTTCTTATGGCCGGTTTTGAAATGTAATTGCTCAAAGGCACATCCTCGGATGGTAATGGAAGAGCTCTGTGGAAAGCTCCAAGCTCATATCTCTAAGCGTTCGGCCTGCAGAGCTGTCACACACACACACACACACACAAACAAACGAACCAAAAACCAATTGTCGCTCGGCCTAGCTAGCAGCCAGAATCGCGCGCTTTATGTTGAACATCCAGTTTGAAATATCCTCTTGGAAATCTATAACTTTCCCATTGGAAATGACTTTCGGTTTCTCGATGCTGCTCGGGCTGATGAGCACTGCACAGGGTGTTCCCCACAAGTATGGTATTTTGAAAATCGATTAATGCTCCCTTTTTCGTCTTTGAGGAGTCGAAAAGCACTATTTATTTGCATTGCACTCGACAACGTGCGGGTGCGGTATCGGTTTCTCATGAAGTTAGGCTCAGGGTCTACAATGGGACGAAGACAAATCCGTGACACCTAAGGTTAGACCCCCTCGAAGTCGCTTGGGTGTGCGGGCCGCATCGTCGAGATCGGACTTCTCTGCGGGCGGAAGCGAAAAAGGTCTCGAGGTTTTTCCTCAGTGTGTATCGATACATCGGGCCCGAGACGTTTCCCTCTCGGTGTACGCAGGCGGGTCGCGGACCGCATCGAGTGCGTTCACGGGCTTCATGCGGCCCGTTCCACGGTCTTTCGGCGCCCCCGAATCCTGGACGCACGTCGGCCACGACTACCGTGCGCCTCTCGATGAATGCCGTGCCTCGTCGATTCGTCTCGTCGACGACACGAGTAACGGCCGCCGTCCCCGAAATCGTGGTGAGATCCTCGACCGGTCAGACGGTCCAGTCGAGTTACGTTTCCCACGTCCCCGGTGAAACCACCGAGCCGAGGAAAAGAACCGTCGAGGGGCACCCATAGGAACAGAATACGTATGGACGTGCGTGGTGCGATCGGAAGACTTAAGCCCAAATCCTGAAACCTCCTTTAGTTAAAGTCCTTTAAGAAACCATGGAATCCTTTGGGAATCCCAGTACTCTTAAAGGAACGTTTACTAAAGGAGGTTTCGGCATTCGGGCCGTACTTGTTGGTGCGATGGCGGCTCGTCGCCGTTCACTTCCACGGGATTTTCCCGATTTTTCGACCCAACTTTCTTCGGAATACTTGCATGCAGGAAACAGGCCCGAGACAGCAGGCTCAATAGGTCCTTAGAGGAACCGATAGGCCTCGTTCAGTCGTTCCAAGACTCCCTTCCATCGTGCATACGGATCCAATACGTCAGTTTAGGCTATTCCCTGTAAAGGGCGATTGGGAATACGAGGTCTGTTCGACAAGCATCCGGACCGATGCGAATATAAACAGAATATGGTACTTACAGGATTTGGGCTTCATCTCTCTATAAGTACGCTCCTTCTGAAGCCACACACTTTGCCCAACGATCCTGCCACTCTTTAAAATATTTTCGAAAGCACTTTTTGGGATGGCCAATAGCTGCTCCGTCCAATTTCTTTGAATGGTCTCGACATCATGGAATCGGTGTCCTTTCGGGATCTTTGTGAACTTCGGGAACAAAGAAAGTCTTATGGAGCCAAATCCGGCGAATATGGAGGCTGCTGTACTTGGGGGGGGGGGGGGGGGGGGGGGGCGTTTTTTGAAAAACCGGCCATAAGAAAGGGACGTAAAGCAATTATAATCGGGAATCGGAATAAGCTCTCGTCTCGCCATCTTTCGGATCAACCTGGAAACGAGAGTTGCCGTCTTTCTCGAAAGGGACGGCTGGCAGGTTTCTTCTTCTCTCGACACAGAATAGCTCCAGCAAATTTGAAGTCCCATCTCTCCGGGGTTGTGGAGAACACTGACATTCGTTTTTGGAATATGTCAATTTCTTTTTTTTTTATCTCCCCCCCGCCCCGCCCCGCCCCGCCCCGCCCCACACCCCTCCGGGGTGGCCACGCCTGGGGGATTTTCGGAGGAAAGCGACCAACCATAAGAAAGATTCGTACGTGAGGAAAAGTGGTGCTTTTGTTGTGTGCGATGCATCATTTCATCATTTTAAAAAATGAAATTGTTGAAGTTGTTGAATTAGGCTAAGAGAGCTTGCTCAGGTACCGTCCCCAGTGTTCACGTATACCGTGCCGAATTTATGCCAGATTTCATACTACTTACGTACCTCAAATTTCGTATCAGCGTCTGGATCTTCCTTATTTAATGCTTGATCCATTATCCTGCTGAGTTCATGAGTCGAGCCGAGAATGAAGTAGTGATTGATGGATGTTGTGGGATATGAAGATATATTATCCGGGCATTCCTGAATCAAGAGGATGGCCCGCACAATGGATTTCAGGCATCCTGGAGGCATTCCCTCCTCAGTCCTATTCGAGATGGCTCGAGGAACTCCAGAGAGGCCTCAAGTTCCACGTTCGCGCTGAAGTAGCTCATGAAACGCGAATCAGACCTCAAATCGGTCTAACGTTACACGTCCTGTGAGATTGATTCATGAAAGAGTGAATGAGCCTGCGATACGCCTAACGTTATCCTTCCTCAAGGAGATGTCTCTAAGTTCACATATTCACCTTTATAAGCCTAATAAACCTCGTATGTCGAGAATTGAGTTATTTTTTAAAGGAAAAGCTTGGCTTTGGTGTGACCTGAAGGGATTCAGATAGTTAGGGCTAGGCCTAAAGTTAGTGAGTCCTGTAGAACAAGGGAGTCGGAGAGGAAAGAATAGCCATTGAAAATGAGTTTATACGGTACTACATTTGTATCATTGTACCTCTTCGGAGACAAGCAAAGACGTGAACTATAAATGAACCCCAAGACATGAAGGACATAGATGCGGTCGATAACCCTCCATCCGCGACCGTGACATTGAAACTTGGGGATACGGGGAATTTGTCACTCGGGGAATTCATCGAACAACACACCAACCACATTTTATTGTGCACTACCTCCAGTTCTGCTTTTTTTTTCAGCTCAGTGACATACTCACCCCATGCTTCCTTCCTTCAAGCCATGAGTGCTGCCATGACTCTGTCTTGTGACGTCATTTGGCTGTGGCTATGCAGACGAGGGCTCTAATTTGTCATGGTGTTATTTAAAACGTAGCTTCCGAAGCCCGCAGGCCTTTGGGCATCCCTCTATAGTTGACTCCGTGGCCCTGGCAGGTATCTTCCACGACCACAAATCTTCCTTCTCGTCCCTTCAGGCCTCCTTCCTCAAGGTCGTTCCTAACACGCTTCATTATCGTGCGAGTTGAGCGCACACGGTCTCGCACATGCACGCGGCCTTGGGAGAAGTCCAACACAAGATTCAGGACTGACACAGGATTCAGAATCATAGAAAGGACCTTTCACTGATTTCTGAAATATTGGAATATCTCCGGTCTCCTCAACCAGGGTCGGATTAAGAAGTAGCAAGGCTCAGGCAAGATGATTCGTGGGGCTATCCCCCCCCCCCCCCCCAAACTTTACGCAAATTCTTACGTTTTTACGTTCTTTCAGGGGCCCCCTGGAAGAGTGGGTCCCGGAGCAACAACCCCCTTTGCCCCCCTCCCTTAATCCGGCCGTGTCCTCAACACAATTTTAAAAAAAGAAAATCCTATTAAAGCTTAGGAAACAGTTACCATCTAATGCGTAGAAAGGGGATTCCGATTCATAGCGGAAACCATGCCTCCTTTCCTCTCATTTAAGCATGTTTTTGCGAGAAACCTCGGAATCGATGCCCCCGAATAAAGCACGTGGGGAAGCCTTCCATTCATTGCCCGGCAAATTCAAATTCATCGTCGGAACAGGTTTTTCGTTAAAGTATGTAATTTTCGTTTCTTCGGTAGAGATTTTCCGTCTCATTCATGATTGCTTAATTCCATTCATTGCTCGAAAACGTCATCCGACTCGAAATACTGCTGAAACAATCGAATTTCAGTATCACTAGTAGGTAGCCCGTGCAAAAGCACGGAAGTATTTAAAGGGAATGAATGTGTACATGGCCATGGGCGGCGGTCGCCACACTCCCGCCCCCTCTCCCCCCTGCCTGACCATGTGAGAAGACAGGACGTGGCAAAAGCACCCCTAATTTCTCGGTCTGCCCCTGCGCTTCGTTAATCGTCATTGCAAAAGACGGGGAACCGACGCCGAGCGAAGACGAAGGGCAACTCAAAGGCGTTACCTCAAATCGTCGCATCGATTGGCTTTTATTGGCGGCCTCACGCTACCCACATCGCAATCCGCCGCGCACGTTTCCGAACGTTAAAGGCCTCATGCCACGCTGCGTGTACCTCTTACTATGGTTATCGGAAAGCCACTGAGCTAGGAAATAACCTGAGATGGCGCACTATTAGGAACAGTATAGGCTGCAATTGGAAGCCATACTTGTTGGGCTCACGGAGCCTAGTCACCATTCACTCCTATGGGATTTCCCCCGATTTTTCAACCCACCTTTCTTGAAAATACTAACTCTTAGGAAAAGAGCCCCGACACAGCAGGCACAATAAGTTCTCCGAGGAACCAGTAAGCTCTATCGAGTCGTTCCAAGACTTCTTTTCATCTTGAATATGGGACTTATACTTCAGTTTAGGCTAATGGCAGGAAATGGTGATTGGGAATAGGCCTAAGCGAAACGCCGGCGACTCATGTGCGAAGTGATTCATAGAGTTTAAAGCGGGCCTGCGGTGTGCATTGGCAGAGTAAAGGAGAAGGTGCCGCGGGAATATTAGAGCAGCCCTACTGAATACGGGAGCAAGCCCTGCCAAGACCCGCCATCACCTCTACCATGCACCTCGTGGTCGCCAACGGTCTCCTTTAGGATATGTTTGCCTTTCAACGTTCACTTCGTCAAACGAACTAAAGTTCGTTTTGCGTTCGTTTCACCCCTCTACTGAGCGGTCGCTCGGGCATTATATATCTTGCCCAGCCCCCCCCCCCCCCCACCAAGGGGTATTCACGCCTACGAAATGAACTTTTCATGAGTGTCACTCGGTCACTCGTATCCAGGATCGATCGCGACCATGTGCATATCTTCCCTGAAGTCCATCTCCACCACTCGTCATGAAGGCCCAAGAGTGAAAAATACGGATAGAGAAACGGGATGGTTACGGCGCCAAGAGTAAGTGCTCTTGTTCCATACAGGTGAGATCCCGCCGTTTTCACCCTCGGGAGGCACTCTGCTTGTGAGAGTACCAATCAATAAGAAGACGGGGTTCCGATCGATTAAGGGATCGGGATCCCGAGAAATATATGGGCGGAGATCTCATACCGGTGAGAAAGTCATCCTTCCACCAGAGATGAAAGGGGACTCCAAGTGTTATACGCGGGGACGTTTTACACGTACCTGCGGAAAAGTCCGTGTCGGACATCCTTAAATAGGGAGCGGGGGGATGTGCGTAAATGCCTCTCTCCCGTTGTGATATTAGGATGGCATGGAGAGGTACGACTGAACGGCCTGGGTACTGGTAAGTGTACTTAGTGGTGATATGGTAGCACACTCGATAGGCAACCAGGAGACCCTGATTTCAAATCCTGCCCCTTCCATAACTTTATCTTCGTCCTCTTATGTCATCCGAACTCTTGCCCCCCCCCCCGAGGCTATTACGTTCTCGAGAATAGGTCCGACAGTCTCAACGGCCGGAAAAAAACGAGCTGAGAGGGAGACGTACACTCATGGCAGGCAGAAGACTCCATGGAGAAGCACACGCGAAGGCGCTGAGCGCACGTGTATGTCATGTGTGCGCGCGCATGCCACGGACCACAGTGGATTTTATTATATAAATTTCGCGAGTTTTTATATTATATCCGCGAACTATTAGTGCTTACATTCTCAAAGAAAACATACTATACCTCTTCACCCACGTGACTATTCAGTACTTTCTTATCAATGTTTTTGATGAGGATCATGACTCATTCTCGTACGTCTCTTTTCTTAGGGAAGGAGTGTAAAGTGAAGCTGAGCGTGTCTTATATTTCTTGACATAACATACCATGTCAGTGAGGTCTGCACTGCTGGCACCAGGAAAATCAATAGGCTTTGATAGCGCCTATTATCTTTCTTCAAACCCTTTCCGTCACCAAATTGAACTATCTCGTTTTCGTTTCTGAGGGGCATCAGCAGAAATAAATTTAAGATAGTTTCTTCCTCTCTAAGCACGGATTCGCTCCTGCAAACTCGAAGCTCCATCTCCCTGGGATTGTGGAGAACACGGAGTCTCGCATTTGGAAGATGTCTATTTTTTCCCTATTCTAGGAAGAAGAAAAAATTCTGTAAAGGAAACTAAGCGAGATATCCGAAGTCCAGGAATTTTTTCTTTAGAGCATCAGCGGAAGTCAAGGTTTATATGCTTCAGTCGGTACTTTTTACGCTGCATATTCGAAATTTCCGAAAATGTTATATAGTGGATCGTGACGTTCCTTTTCATGCAACAGATATTTTATCGCCTTCTCGGTTCCGGGCTCCTCTGTTGTGAGTCCACGAGGCCGTTCGAGCTTCAGGAGATTCACATTCCGTGTCGTTCCTCCTACTTGACTGATCACCACACGAGCTCAGACCACATGAAAGAGATAGGGCAAAATAATGTACAGAGGAGGGAACTGACAGACATAGCCCGCAGCGAAAAGAGAGACAGTGGAAACAAAGAAAGCTGCCTTCTCCGGTTCTTACTGCGTTGTACCACAGTCTCTTGCGAGATGAGAGCGTGTTGCATGCATATTTTCCATTAATCTCCAAAAGTGGCTATCTCTACCTTACCAATCTCCAGGAATAATTCCTAGGCTTCATAAAAGGTAACTTCTTTTTGTATCCTGGCGAGTTAGCTCGCAAAGGCAAGCAAACTCACATTGATCACGCCTTTTGGGCTACACGGTGCAAGTATCAATATATCTGATGGCTGTTTGTGTCTAAATTTGTGTCTACAGTCTTCCCTGCTTTTAAATGAAGTGGTAAAACTTTAGAGATTTAAGAGTGACTTCAGAGTGGCGTCACGTTACTTTCGTTTACGTAGCGTCACCGGGAAAGTTAGAGTTAATGGCATGAAATGAATTGCTATATTCCCTGAAAGCCTTGCATTTATTTCTATATTTTTCCAGATCAATATCAATGGATAGGAAAAGGCATTAATTGAGATGTCTCTGGCGAATTTGATAACTCTCAAACTATGCCAGTTAGAAATGCATCAAAAAGTCTACGAAAGGTCTGAAATAGTAGAATCCAATTGTTCCCACGAAAATAAGGGTCTGAGATACATGAAACATATATTCATCAGGATCCCCACTTCGTTAAAAATGAGGCCAAGGATAGCTAAATTCACGAAAAATGGGACATTCGACTTTTATTTTCGACATGTGGTGATGGAAAAATCCAAATGATACATGCATCATGAAACTGAGCCAGAGGTGGACCCTTTGAACTGCAATTTTGGTTTCGTTACGTAGACTCCTGCAACAGATAACGGGGTGAGGAAATTAATAGATATTAGTACATTTTGAAAAAAAAATTAATTCAAGTTTCGGAAAACCCTCATTTTCGTGGAGACAATTGGATTTTATTTCAGACTTTTCATATGAGCTGTTTCATGCATTTCTAGCTAGGATAGTTTGAGAGTTATTAAATTTGCCCGGAGGGGTCACACATGCTTGAAAACCGATATTTTTTTTCGAATTTCATATTTCAGGTACCAGCGGGAATAAAAATGAAATATTTTGGATTTTGAGCTTCATGTAAGACCGGTTAACTCTGAAAAGTTTCAATTTTTTTCTGAAATGGCCGAGCGTCGCCCCTTGGGCTGTTGGCACGGAATGGCCTAATTGGAAGATGTCATCATTTTTTGCTACCACATTTAAAATTCGATATCTCAGTAAGGAGATGCAATAAATCATGAAACTATCAGGGTTACTAGATCAAGTCAGCTAATGAATGATGTGCTTTAAACGATTTTATGAAATTGATAAGATCTTGACTTCAGAGCTTTTGGTGAAATCAGTTTTTTTTTTAACTTGTTAAGGGCATGATGATAAAACTCAGGCAAGTATTTTGGCAAAAGTTGTTCTATATTGGCGTCAATTTTCATCAAGATTGGCTGCGTCCTCTCTGAGATATGAGCGCTGAAGGATGTACTATTTAAATGAAATGCCCTGTACAAGAGGGTAATCTGTCAGTCATGCCGGGAAACTCCTCCTAGACGGATGAACGGATTCACATGAGTGAGGTGTCAACCGAAAGGTTAGCACCTGGAGGCGATACTTGTTGGGTCAAAAATCCGAAAAATTAGCTGCGGACGTTGTTGCTATGCGTCCTCCTGTCTGTGCGTCGGAGGCCTGTACGGGTCGACTTTTCCGAGCTGATACTCGTTTGGCCCGATTCGATTCGTGACTCGCACCCGATCCAGATCTCGATAACCGACCGAACTTTCTAATCCTAGCTGCGAATCGTGTTTGGCTGATCTGTCGGCCCGCAGCCCGCTTAGGCCTCTAAGCTCGAGAACTCGAGGTCTCTGATGATGTACAGTGGGCCCTCCACATCCGTCGACCTCCGAATCCTTCGTTTCTCATATCCGTCATCCACTATTTAACACCAATATTTCCATATCCGTCGTCGGTTCTCGTATCCCTCGCCATGTCACCACTTGTCTCAATGAGTTTAGTACTCAAGCATATGACTTCCCCGGAACGAATTATCATTTTAGCATAAGGGTCTATTGCTCCGTATCCATCGTTTCCTTATCCGTCGCACTTTTAGGGAACCAATTAACGACGGATATCTGTCACTCTGATCACTGTATTTGCCCCGAAGCGTGTCGGAGAGTGGAACTGTTAGGAAGAAAGGGCATCCTGTGTAAGCAAAATGGGTGGCGAAGCGTGCCTGTTATACGGGAAACCGTGCAATCGCGCAATCTGAAAATCATGAATATACTCTCTACACTCCGAAAAAAAAAACCTTTCTTAGGGATGGGTTGTGTGGAGTCAATGTTCGGTCATCTCTCATTGTTCATAAATATACGTAATACATACAAGGTTAATCTGTCCATATCAGGGTGTAACTCCGAGAAACTCCCCCTGGAGGGATGATAGGATTTTCATTAGTGAAATGTCAGTCAAAAGCTTATGGCCTGAAACCAATTATTCAATCCTTCCCCTCAAAATCTTACCATTTTCACTTAATAAGACCAAATTTCGGCGATAAGAATAGCATTGTCCTGAACGCCTTCCTGGTCTGTGTGCTCACAACATCATGGCCCGCACTCGACCAGAAACTCATCAATAATCGAAACATCATGATCTAAAAAAGTGATTTACTTATTTAAAGCATCCAGTTTCGGTCAGATTTGGCAAGATTCCTGGGGTTATAGGTATTTTTCATTTTAGTGTCATGTTGCTTATGGTTAGAGAACATGGTCAGAATTAGCATTAGTCAGTCACTCTGTTAGTCGCGATCGTTTATATATGAAAGACGAACTCTTGATCTTCAAGCGGTACGTCACAATAGGCGGCACAATCCATAAATAATCTCATTCCATTTCTCAATAAATTTGTTGCTCAACGTGCAAACAATTTCCCATCTAAATGAGGCGGAAGCACGTCCCTATGCAAGTCATCGTCTTGTAGAAGCATTGTTCCGAGCTTCTGCTTTAATGGTTAATATGCAATCCAACTCCTGCAGCTGACTCTTCACCACTGAAAATAATTGTCCATTGTCCTTCAGCAAAGTATTTCCAATGATGTGCCCTAATATTCTCCCTTTCACTGGCGCTCAGAAGTTTAATTTTGAAAGATAACTCCACGGTTAGCGTGGGTTGAACGTGGGTTAATTTTTCTTTTGCTACGTGGAAATACCAAAGTTTTTATTGACATGGTAATGGTCAGGGCTGGAATTTAAAAAGGAAGCAATATGAGATCACATATAGTTCAAAGTTGCACCACATTCTCTAAAATTCATGCATGGACACTTCATTCTCATTTCTTTGCTGCGTGTGCAGAAGTATACTTCCGTTTCAACAGGAATACATATCTTCTTGGATCAGCATATATCGCCTAAGAAGATGGACCTCAAAAGATTCCCAACGCCAAGGGTCTCGTCCAGCCGTCCTCCGATTGCCAATCATATAATGAATCCATCATTGACCATCCTTCTCGTTGCCTTTCCCTTCTTTGCATCTGCGATAATGGAGCAAACATGCCCCCCTCAAGAAATATCACCCTGCACGTGCACCAAAGGTTCGGATGGCAATGTCACAGTGGATTGTTCGAGTGCCAGCTCTGGTGCTCAGATTTCCTCAGCCCTGACGAATGCCTCATGGCCCTCCACTCAACTCTGGTGAGCAATAATTCTCTAGTCTTCTATTTTCTCCACTCCATCTGCACCAAACGATGATCACCGAGACAGCCTCGCGCTGAGGGGACAGCTTCGTCCCTCGTCCTACTCACAATAAATTTCTCTTTTCTCCACGAGAGAGAATGGGGAGGTTGACCAAACAAACGGATTTCGGTTCCACAGAGAGTCCCGAGAGTCATGGACGTTTCCCATTGATGCTAGAAATATGGCATGGTATTGCCATGCATGGAAAAAATAGATAGTTCTTAAGTATTTTTATTCTTCATCCTTTAGAACGGAAACAGGATGTTTCCGTCTAAATAGTCCACGCAATCCAGCAGATGAGCATGGAACACTTGAGGATATAGAACAAACCCGATTGCTTGAAATTGCATGTATAATGTACTAAATTCTCAGAAAATTTCGATTATTTGTCGTAAAAAATTGCCCTGGTAGAACATGTAAAACCTAGATTTACGCTCATGCTTGGAAAATATTTATTGCGTTTCTTCGGAAATCCCAATTCGTCTTCCTGGTGGAATTTTCCAATTGAACTTTACGATCTATTACGGCTAGCAGACCATAAATTCTAACAGGTTTCATTTAATAGCAAGGCACTTCATTTTGCCACATGGCTTACATAAATATCATCTATCCCTGATATGTCCGTCACGTTTCGTCAAGCAACTAACTGTCGGTCCGTTATCCCCCATATCCCAACCTCTTTGGCCTCCAATCCCACAAAAACGAGAAATGAATCATGTGTTTCGACAATATCGGTCTTAAACATTTTTAGTTGTGGGGTATTCAGTGATGCTATTCCGGACAGAAATATCTGCCTGGTACTAGTCCAGATTATGGGTGATATCATTCAGACTAAATCCGACGTTTAAACGAACGATCCTTTTCCTCATTCGCGCCGGAAAAGCCTGTTCCGAATATTCCTCGAAATATCTTCGTGATCATTCGGACCTTTTGTAGTGACATCTTCGGGAAGCCACCCGATATCTTTTGTTTCCAAACCGAATGGCAGATGACTGCCAGTAGCCTCCAATAACCCGACAAATATGACCTTGTGATGATTCGGAAAATGTATATTTGTCATTCCCAGGAAGAAAGTTTTTTTCTTGCGAATTTCCCTATCGGGGAATAGAGGGGAAATGAAGACCTTCACATCTTCTCAACGCCGGGAAAAGAACGGCTCTGAAACTGAGCACGCCCTGCTTCACCTTCATTCCTTCGCCGGGGCCCACACAAAGCGGATAAAGAGGAATGTAAATTGGATGCAGGATTCCCTCACTCTCTCCTCGCACCCTCTCTTCGAGAAGAGAGGGTGCGAGTTTTAAAAAGAAGCATGGAAAAATGGCATGGGTGATCAGTACTCATAAGTTTTCTGTAATAAGGATGCCTGAATAACTCACGGATTCGTGAAGATGATAACGGAATTCCAATTATCATCAAGTATTTCGAATGGAAGGCACCCGTTTTGAATAATGAACCGAATTAAGGAGAACCCGCTAGAAACGGAAAATTACTTCCTTCAGAATGAATTGGAATTTTCCAATAATGTAAGGGATTCTCCATTATATGATTTACAGTGGTCGGAAGTATCGATTACGAGGTATCGATTACGGTACAGCGTGTACACATGAAAAAACTGGAGACATGAGTTCACCGATAAATTGGAATTATATCCGTTTCCTGGTGTAAGGCGGAAACACTGATTCCTTTCGTTTAGTCGGAATTTCCCGATTCTTTTTACAGTGTAGGGAAATACTTATGGAATGCCCTTTGGACTCCAAGCTCTGCTTCTTGAAGAAGCATCATGATGTTACATTTGTGGGGATTTGAGGGGCAAGTCGGAGGCCTCTACCATTAGGTCAGAAAATGAACGTGTCATGTTGCTTCCCTATTTGTCGATACGAAAAAGTCTGTTTCATCTTGAGGATTTTTCAGGGAATGTTTATAACAGATTTTTTAAACCGAATGAGAAAAAGGACTGTTCGCTTCAAAGTCTGATTTCGAATATAGGTCCCTTATATAAAAAAAAAACCAAAGTCTTTGTAATCTCAAAGGAGTTCAGGACTCAACCAAGAAACTTCTCACTGCGTCTCCAGGAACCTTACCGTCCCTAAATATGTCGAAGTAGATGCCCCTTTCCCCTCCCCCGCTATCTTTCCAAGAAAAACAACCATTCAGATTAATGAAGCAAAAGTTGAACCCGTTGTGAGCTTCCATGTTTACTTGTATGGTAAAAAAGAAACATTGGAAAATTACATGTAAGGGTAGGAAACACTAATGCCTTCTAATACGCGGATAGGGAAACCTGGCGCGGGAGCGGAATCCATGTCGCCACGGAAACATTCTGCTATGAGAAAATGTCGGAATTCCTCCCTTTGAGAATATCACGTAAAGGGGCTTCCCACTCATCGTCCTGTGAATTCCAATCATCATCGTAATTAATTTTCCGTTAAAGTAGGTAATATTTGAAGTCTTTCGATTGGACCTCATGTCTGATGCGGGGATACCTTAATTGCTTCATTACTTGAAAGCGTCTTCTTTTAATTCGAAATATTACAGAAATAATTGAATTTCTTAATCTTTTTGCGAATTGCCCTCGTTAATTGATGGGATTTTGGTGGAACTGCATCACATAAAACTGCAATTATTATTAAGTCACGGGATTATTCAGCACGTCTTCTTACTACTCTGGAATAAGATCGCGACACGTTCTCGCCTCTCCGTCTCATTCAAGATATAGTTCAAGGAGAGGACATCATTTTATTAATTTACTTTTCCTTGTCCAGAGAATTTAGGCCTCGGTACCCATGACAAGTAGATGAACGTGCAAAAAAGCTAGCATTGTTTCAGAGTAGTTTCTTTTCTTTTACCACGGGATGAAGAAGAAGTCATTCTCTTAATTTTCCAAAAATCCGAGAAGGAAATACAGGCGCAATGGCTTTTCTCATTCAAGTTCCAAATTCTTTTTCACGAATCATCATCATGTCATGCTTGTGGGAAATATCGGGGAAAACGATGCGCACTGCCATTCGTGTCATGAGTACAATGTCCAGGTAGCGTCTCCAGGATGTCAATTTTACATGATCCGTTTGATGATGAGGATTTTTGGGAAAATATTCAAACAAGCATTTCCAAAGCGGATGAGGAAAAAAATCATTCACTTAAGGGTAAGCTCTACCCTTAATTTTCAACTTGAAAATCGAAAAGGGCTCACTTGCAAAAGTGCTCCCTATCACACCCTATAAACAATATATCAATGAATTACGAACTTGAAGCACCTTCCATTGAGTGAGATACCGAGTTCATTATCAAGTACTAGTCAGTACTTAATATCTTTATCTCAAAACAGCAAAATCGATCACAAAACCACGAAATCAACCCGAAGAGATTTTCATCACAAGCCAATACACCAAGTGGCTCTTCGTAAATTTGGCGCGTTTTCATGGAAATCGAGCAAAACTTTTGTGGCATAGAGTCCCATTATAATGGTCTGGTTACATTCTCCAAAACCAGGTGGCGAACGTATCCCGAGCAATGGAGGAATAGGTGTTGTAAATGAGGACCTGACCCCCTCTTGGTTCCTTTTAGCCGGTCACCCAGAATGGTTGTGGCGAAGGCTTTCATGGACGTGAAGAGCAGAGGGTGAGCATTCCCATTCGAGGAATCCACGTCAAACAGTGGAGGAAGGGAAGATGAAGCACGAAGAAACCAGACAATGAAGGCCTTTCCCTTCCATGGCGTGGAAATGACGACTTCATTTGAAAATGAATTCTGTATTCAATGACCTGTCCACGTAAACGGCTGGGTATGATCCGCTGCATATAATCGGGAGTGTAAACTCTCTAATGCGTCGTGTACAGTTTGTTCAAGAATGTTCCTGCGATACCGTGTCAAAGACACACCTTGGCCTGCAACACAGTGGCAATAGGAGCTGATAGAGAATCTAAGCTATCTCTTAAGCTCTGATTTGAATAGAGATAAGTTAATTAAATGGGACGGATATCAGGTGTATTCCTCGGTGAGCCATACAGCATTCCACGATGAAAACAGCCCCGTTTTTCTGGCCCAATCATGGTCCTCATTTCATCAAGAAAGTTTCCAAAGGTTTCCTAAAGTGAGACCACCATTCATCATCTTCAAATGTACTGAAATCCATGCATGAGAGAAATCACATCGATTAGAGTCATGTTCCCTCCCCGTTCAGTATCAACCCAGTCCGGTCTCTTCGATGGGCAAATGAGAAAACCTACAACTGCAAACATATTTCAGCAGAGGAAGTTTCACTTGGTGTCCCCTTCCATCTTTGAGGCAGTATTCATGTCTTTCTTAGAGAATGTTATTTTATGTATTTTATATTGAAAACTTGCTTTCGCAATATCACAGACAGGTCAGAAAAGAGAGAACATCCTGAATAAAGTCGTTCTTTCCATGAGGAAAAAGGAATTACGAAAGAATTTGTCTTTTGCTGTCTGGTTTCTCATTGACTCCCGTCCACTGTCCGGATATGAATTCCTTTTGGGGGAATGCTCACCCTTGCCTCATTACGTCCATGAAGAAGGTTTTCCCTTCCCAGCACTCGGATTCAGGATCAAGTCCGTTGGTATTCTAGGAAACACCATCCGTGAAGACGTATTGGGTAACAAGTGATGCAATACATTTATTCTATTCCTATCACCTAAATGTAGAATTCTCTCTCCCTATAACTTCCCCTTGACTGACAATTCCCTCGTTCACTTTCCTGTCCCCTGGCGAAATTGCTGGACCTCATCGATGACATGGTGGAGGTGCTGAAGTATCCTTCCTGGAGAGGACATTATGTCTAAAGGAGGAGGATGGTCGTATTCAGGGAAGAAACGGTGTCAAGGAATCTCGGAGTTAGAGTAATTGTTCTGAGGAAGAGTTGAAAGAGGGAATCATGAGATTGTTGCATTGTGGCCATGAGCACGTTAGGATTCCTCTAATGATGGAGTCTCCCCACCATAAAAAGAAACATTCCCCGGCATAGAGTGATCTCTGTTCCTTACAATTAAAGAAATTAAGGAACAGGAGCCTGCATCACCGTGCTCAAGGAACACAATGTCAAGTAAGGAGGGAGAGAAAATAATTTTTGCCTCTTAGTAAATGGAAACGAGGTTGATGACCATCGCGGGCCTGTCACTTCTCATGGCAGGCCTTACATGGATAGAACAGCATGCTACTACACTCTTAGAAAATTCCGAGCGTTTGGGGAGTAAAAAGTGAGCACACGGTGAGCTTTTCGAATTTACTCTCCTATTACTCACCAAATGCTCCCTCATCGCTCTTATTGAAGGGAACAACTTCAAGTTCCTCGCCAGGCCACTAGATGGAGGTAAGGGTCTCGCTTTTCGCACAGTACACACAGGTTCCCTTCCCTCTTTCCCTGGAATCGTCCCTCGCAGGATTGTTTAGTACCTTGCAATATGTCTCTCCTTGTCTCATTATAAGAATCAATAAACACGGACATTCCATCATTTGTTATCCACATATTCAAGACGTATTCATAGAGTCCATGCCATAAACAAGCTCATATTCCTATTGAGAACCCCCTTGGAACACAGATGCTTTTATCCGCATAGGAGATCTAGAATGTATAGAGAGTGTCTGTGAACTTCATTCCCTCATACCTTAATAAATGAGGTGATAAGGAGTGATATCCCGGACTACTCCACGGAACCTATAAAGGTGATCCATCTGACCTGTGATGTAATCAGTACAGTCAGAGGTAGGTCAACGCATGTACGAGAGATATAGCGACACACAGTATATAAGGAATATTTCGTATTTGCACGACATCCCTATCACTTTCTGATGGAAGCGTGTTTACTCTATTGCTTTTACTTTATTGCGAGGAGGAGCGCAATTTTACTCCTTCATGATGGAGTAAACTTGTTCCTTTCCCAGAGTGAAAGGGGGGTGAAACTGAAGTTAGCTATTTTACTCTCTTTTTTGTGAAAAATCGCTCCCCTTTTTCTAAGAGTGTACGATCTCAGAGTATGTTATCTGCACTGTGATGCGGCTTTTTCGTGTTATCATGATTCATCTTTCAAATCTCATTTGTGTGCATCGAGGAGCATGTCTTAAGTAGAAGAAGGTGCAAGAGAATTGGAGTGATATACACCAAGTTAGTTAAATATGAATTTTTTTTTACTTCGGATGACATAATGTTTTGAAACGGTATGACCACGTCGATGTCTCAAAGCGATGAATGCAGAACGCAGAAATTGAAGGGAGGTGCAAAACAAGGGGGAAGATTGTTCAACTCGATCAGATAAGAGACCCTATGGAGGTAGATGGTAGAGGTAGATTTAAGAAATGCTTCCCGTAGGAGTACGGAGGCCTGAGGCGAAAGAGGGGCGGGGAGACGCTATACGAAATCTATGCAACTCCTTCCCGTAGCTCAATTTTCAGGACGGAGAGGATAACCCCTTAAAGTAATGATTTAAAATGCAACCTCTGCAAGCTTAAAATGTCAAAAAAAGGAATGTCAAAAAAAGGAATGGATTAAACCGAAAAAAAAGTGCAAGAAGTGCAAGAAATGTATCCAGATGGTAATTCAAAGTTTATATGCACTAGGTCCAGCATTTTTACGAAGAAAAATGAAAAATTTTAAACACATGTATACATTGCTAATGAATTAGGAACTATATATTATTTTAAATGTGGAATTTTAAGCTACGTACCATGGTCTTTCTCCACACAGGGAATTCTTCATAAACGACAATACGGAAGTAGTGGAGCTCCCCGAAGGATTCTTCGGGAATCTTTCCTTCCGGCGGATGTGGATAAACAACACTGTAGTGAAGAAAGTCCATCGATCAACCATACTTCCCTCACAAGACTCTCTCCAGGATCTCTTCATTCAACATAGTCGCCTGAAATACTTCCCTTTCGAAATCCTTCATCAATACCAACATCTAAAAACACTCTCGCTCTACAACAATTTGTTGGCCTCTGTCCCGTCCTTCAAATGCGACAGCCTAGAAATACTGTATCTCCATAACAATAATATCACTAGCGTAAAGTTCGACGGATGGGCGACACCTAAATTGAGAGAACTTCGTCTTGATAACAATTTTTTTACTTCGGTCCCGTCCTTCATGAGCGACAGTCTAGAAAGACTCGATCTCGACAACAATAAGATCACAAGTGTGGAGTTCGATAGTTGGGCGACTCCAAAATTGAGGAAACTCTATCTCTACAGCAATTTGTTGGCCTCTGTCCCGGCCTTCAAGAGCGACAGCATAGAAATACTCTATCTCAACGACAATAAGATCTCGAGTGTGGAGTTCGATGGATGGACGACACCCAATTTGAAAAAACTCTATCTCTACAACAATTTCTTGACAACTGTCCGCGATTTCAAGAGCGAAAGTCTAGAAATACTTCGCCTTGATAACAATGAGATCTCGAGTGTGGACTTCGATGGATGGTCGACTCCCAAATTGAGAGAGCTACAGCTCTACAACAATTCCTTGACCTCGGTACCGGCCCTCTATAGCAACAGCCTAGAGTTACTCGGTCTCAATGACAACATGATCAGGGTTGTGGAGTTTGATGGATGGACGACACCCAATTTAAAAAAACTCTATCTCTACAACAATTTCTTGACATCTGTCCCGAACTTCAAGAGCGACAGCCTAGAAATACTGAGTCTTTACAGCAATAAGATCACGCACCTGGTGTTCGATGGATGGGCGACTCCCAATTTGATATCGCTCGATCTTCACGACAATTTGTTGACCTCGGTCCCAGCCTTCAAAGGCGACAATCTTGAAATGCTTAGTCTGTACAGCAACAAGATCTCGAATCTGGAGTTCGACAAGTGGGCAACACCCAAATTGAGGGAACTGCATCTTCACAATAATTTATTGCCCTCTGTTAAGAACTTCAAGAGCGAAAGTCTAGAAATACTTCGCCTTGATAACAATGAGATCTCGAGTGTGGAGTTCGACGGTTGGGCGACACCGAAATTGACGCGGCTCGATCTCGACAACAATTTGTTGGCCTCTTTCCCGGCCTTCAAGAGCGACAGCATAGAAATACTCTATCTCAACGACAATAAGATCTCGAGTGTGGAGTTCGACGGAAGGGCGACTCCCAATTTGAAAAAACTCTATATCCACAACAATCGGTTGACTTCTTTGCCAGACTTCAAGAGCGACAGCCTAGAAATACTCTGGCTCTTCAACAATTTGTTCACCTCTGTCCCGGTATTCAAGAGCGACAGTCTAGATACACTTAGTCTTCGTGACAATATGATCGCGACCGTGGAGTTCGATCGATGGGTTACTCCTAAATTGAGACATCTGGAACTTCTAAACAATTTGTTGACCTCTGTCCCGGCTTTCAAGAGCGATAGCCTAGAGATAATTGATCTTCATAACAATGAGATTGCACGTGTAGAGTTCGACGGATGGGCCACTCCCAAATTGAAGATTCTTTATCTCTCTGAGAATTTGTTGACCTTTGTCCCGGCATTCAAGAGCGACAGCTTAGAAAGACTCAGTCTTCACACGAATAAGATCACGAGTGTGGAGTTCGATCAATGGGTTATTCCCAAACTGAGGCATCTAGAACTTCAAAATAATTTGTTGACCTCTGTCAAAGCCTTGAAAAGCAACAACTTAGAAATACTCGATCTCAGTGACAATAAGATCTCAAGTGTGGAGTTTGATGGATGGGCGGCTACTAATTTGAGGGAATTCAGCATTGGTGAGTATTACCTATTTTATGATATTGGTTAATCCAAGATAGTGCCTGTTTCTTTGAATACACTGATTCTAAGGAAAGAAAAAAACGCTTCTTAGAATGGCAAGTTATTCAAGTGGCACCTAACAACCACTAATTTCCGAATGCACCTTTCCGACGAGAGTCTCCACAATTTCGCTTCATCAGGAAATCATGCAGCACCATATGTTGACAGAGAAACTGATAGGTTTCCTTGCATTTTCCCCCATCCGGTTTGCTTCTCGTCGTCGAACTTTCAAGGCGCGCGAAAAAATTGTTCTCTGTTACGGAATATATTTTTAAAAAGATTTGGGCTTCCACCTCAAGTTTGGAAAACGTGGAAGGTTTTCACGTAATTTTCGTGAACATGGTCAAAATGCAAATGGGAGAGAAGCAATTTACACAGCGGAAGTTTAACGAAAAGAAACAGGAGTTGAGTTTCATCATTTCTTGATCGGCTATATGGGGAAAGATGGGTCTTTTGCACATTAAGGTAGGAAGGATCTCAGTCTTCGAATATAGCATCAAAACTGATACTATACAAAATCTAGTTTGGGTAAATGAATAGGAAATATTTAAAAATTCCCTATAACACCACCAATGCGGAGCCCTGCTGGCCTCCCGCCAAACTTTCGAAGCCGTCCAATTGATGAAAGCATGTATTGCGAAATGTGAATCTTACGTCAAAGCTTGCCTCAAAAGACAACATGGACTTTCATTATATCTATGAAACATTCCTAAAGTTACTATTTACCATCCCTTCAGCATGTTTATAAACGATGCTTCTCAAGAGATTTCGAGCATCGCATGACTTCATTCAGGAAGGAGCAATCATGGTCGGGGATTCAGCTCTAAAAAATTAATGCGATTTTCTCCACTCGTCGATCCTTTATTTTATTAGACAACCAGTCGAAACTCAGAGAACAATTTACTGAATTTCATAGTCAGGCCTAAACCAAACGCGATGCTCTTCCTAAGTCCTTTGAAAGAGACATCCGCCATCATGCCATCCGAGGTTTTTCTCTAGTTATACTGGAGCAAACCTGGTAAGGGTTAATGTTGTGAGATATTCATGTTTCACTCGGACATGAGGCAAGACCAAGATGGGTAGATTCCCATCCTCTTCCATTTTAAATTAATGCTAACTTTGAAAAGTAACGATTAAAAAAAAATTGAAGGGCGAGAAGAGCGTAGCCTCAATAATGCAATAAATTTGTGAGTGGTATTTTTTGAGAGCGTTAGAATGTGTATTGGCAGGGATGAAACCGATTCAAACGATTCAACTAGTATCCTCGGCAAATCACTATTAAGAATGAAGAAAATGTCCCTTTTCTATTCAAGTGTGATATGCAATCCTTCAATGACACCGTACGCGCACTTTTATTTCAATTCTATTAAGCATAGGCGTAGCTGGTCGCACAGCTTTTCCTCGTCTCATTAATCTCTTTTTGCTTTCATACAGCACGAAATCCTCTGTCGAGGCCCCCTACTGCAGCAATCAAGGGCATGAAGAATCTGGAGAAGTTCTACTGTTCCGAGTGCAATCTCGGACCAACTCTTTCTCGAGGTGCCCTGGAATTCCAGAGCAAGGCCTTGAATGTAGTAACGCTCGAGGGGAACAACATCTCCGAATTAGAGAAAGGAGCCATCACAGGTATAACGCCTCCTTACATCTGATTATGGAAAATACCCACATCATACTCGTTATAAATACCGGTTTAGACATTTGATCCATGAGGTGTAAATTTCGACCATTCCAATGGAAAACCTACCTTGTTAGCCGACATTTATGGGATATCTGGTTGTTTGTCTTGGAAGAGGGAAACTCGAATTTCCTCCGAAAATTATTCCAGGAACCAATTCATCTAATATATACCTAGGTATAGACGATTGTGACTGACTGACGCTAATTCTAACCATGTTCTAGAGAAGTTACAAATCTGAAACTTGGTACACAAGTAGCTATTGGGATGCAGAGTTCAGGAAAAATCCAACTTTGGAGGTACATGCCCTGGGGGAAATTTTAGGAGGGACTGATTTTGCAAGCCTAGGCCCAGCCCCCCCCCCCCCGGACGGAGGTTTAGGCCTACGCCATTCTCATGCCCACATTCCTTCCTGTGTCTTTGAAGGAATTATATGTAATTCCTAGGTTGTTCACTCAGGAGGAATTCCGACTTCGAGAGGGGATTGAGTTACATGCCCTGGGGGCAATTCTTAAGGGGCTGATTTCGCAGGCCTACGCCTAACCCAAGGATGGACGCTTAGGCCAAGACCATTCTCATGCTCCACACTCTTTTAAGGAAGCGGACTGGAAAACAAGCAGCTGTTCACTTGCAAACTACAGATAACTGTTCGCCCTTAGAGGTACGTGACCTGAAGGGACTGATTCAATAATCCCATATCTAACGTTTGGTCTGACGCTCAGGCCTGCATCGGTCTCGTCTCGATGGCATCGAGCAATTTTTCGGCCTATTTGAACGGAAAACTTGCTGCGGCGAGGAATGCGGCGCGTGGTTTTTGCCCTATGCCTTTCTATGGCACAGATTAGGTTGAAGGACTTGGGTTGATGTGTACCGGTAAGTTTGTGCATGCGACTTAGTTTAATATTTTTGTGGCAGGGAAATGGTATGGAAGATTTTACCTCGAATTTCCGAATTAGAGTGGTTATGTCCAATGCAGGATGTTTAGACCAATGCCATTTCTAAGCTCATACATCAACTAAGGAACGTAAATATCCAAAGACTGCCTTGATGAATGACGTATTTCTCATGTACAACTTTATATAGCATTAGAGTTAGAAAAAGGGATTCCTTAAAAGTACTGGTCCCAAAATATAGACATGTAGATAATGAAAGAACTCCCAATACAGTGAACGTAGTCTATAGAGAGTTATTGCGTTAAAATTCTCAAGTGGCTTATGTGGTTCATGTGGCTGCTATTATTCACTTCTACTTTTTTGGAGATCGATATGCAATCAAGAGTGTGTCGACCATAGACAGGAACTGAATTCACAAATGAAACACTAAGAGACGCACTGACAAATGTTACTTGGTGATCCACATGCCACAAGTCGCATGGTGTTACTAAGAATATGCTCTAAGACACCTTTTTTTAAGGTGTCAGAGCCAAAGGTGTGGAAATTGAACCCATGAGCAAAGGAGTTTGACCGAATTACCAGGGGTGAGCATCGAAAACGGATGCCTTGCACTCAAATTCATTAGTAATTTCCCTCGGTGGCAGAGCGCCGAAGGGCAAACAAACTGTATTTCCAGACAACTGGCTTGCAAAAGCTTTGTGCCATCCTCCGATTTTGTTGTTTGTCTTCAGAACGTCTTGAAGTGTTCCTAAGTTTTGATTCCAGAGCTTGATGTCGAAATTTGGAGCTGGTCGACCGTTTGTGAAGTGAGGATGGCGCTGTTGTTTTCATCCTTGAAAAATGCAGTTTCTATCGGATCTTCGAAGGCCTTTTCAACGTCTTCAGGGAGAACGAATGCCAAGGCGGAGATTTTTCGAATATTGAAGGCGACATTTGGGTCTTCTGTATTTTGATATCGTACTTGCAGTTTTTTGCAGAATTTTGCGCCTGATACTTTGATTGAAACGAAAAAAGCATCCTCGCATTTCGGCGTTCGGAAACACATCCTTAAAGGCGTTGATTTCGGCTTGCTCGAAGTCAGTCCGTATCGACTTCGGATCCATAGCTGGCTTTTTCTCGCGGAGGATACGAAGTGTCTTCACGTATGTCTCTTTCGACTTGTTTGGAAGCGGAGCGAAGATCAAGGGGAGAGCCGTCTTGAACTTGATCGCGTGAATGGTCCAGAGTTGAGTGAAGTGAGGGGGGGGGCAGTTTTGAATGTCTCATCAGCCATCCAGTAGTCGGATTCGGCGAGAATGTTCAAATTCTTTTGAGTGGCGACGATCAAAATCCGATCGCTGTTGGCGCC
>CAJPEV010002645.1:0-28067 GCA_905338385.1 Darwinula stevensoni
TCAACCAGTTCTTGTAGGAGAGGTCGTGGGGGGATGGAGGGGGGAAGGAGGTCTGAGGGAAGCCGGGATGACCCATGAAGGGAGGGAGGGAGGGGGAGGGCATCATGTGGTAGGGATGATAAGGGAAGAATCCGGATTCGGTCTGACGCTTGAATCGCTTGCGGCGGCGGAGGAAGCTGCCGTTGTCGAACATGCCTTCTGCGGCGGGGTCGAGGGTCCAGTAGTTGCCCTTGCCGGGGTTCCCGGGTTCGCGGGGGATCTTCACGAAGCAGTCGTTGAGGGAGAGGTTGTGGCGAATGCTGTTCTGCCAGGCGGGGAAGCGTTCTTTGTAGTAGGGGAAGCGGCTCATGATGAACTCGCAGATCCCGCTGAGGGTCAGCTTCTTCTGGGGGCTCTGGAGGATGGCCATCGTGATCAGGGCGATGTAGGAATACGGGGGCTTCACCGTCGTGGATTTCCCGTCCTTGCCCTCGTCTTTCTTCCCCTTCGGGTTCTGGGTCGCGCCGGACGAGCCGGGGGACTCGTCGTCCGAGACTACGTCGATCGGGACGTCGTCCGAGTCCGAGTCCGAGTCCCGGGACGCGGCGGGGAACTTGCTGAAGTCCAGGGGAGAGGGCTGGGCAGAGATCATGGTCGCTGCGGATTCACCTGTGTTCACGGGACTTGCATCCATGCGCACACCCATTTGTAAGTCTGAGTTCACACGATCTGACTTCCGCGCGGATGGATTCAGTTCCGCACTCGAGATTGAGATGGCACGAGACGGATCACACGAGAGGGAATGGGACGGGTGACCGTGGGTGGCCGCGATCCCGCTCCATCCATGTGCTTATCCCCTCCACCAATCGCGTTCGCGGATGCACCAAGCAGATGGCGCTCCCCGATTGGTCGGGAGGCTCGACGGTGGGCGGGGCTTGGGGGTCGGCCTCCCCTCCGCGCTGTGAGAGCGTGTGTGTGACAGGACACACTGTGTATGTTGTTATTCAAATTGCTTGCCTTGCATGATAAATAAACCGATTTCCCCCTTGCGTTTTACGTGCGAGATCCGCGAAAAAAAAGAGGGATCCGGGGAGCGCTTTCACAATCGGACGCAGCCGGCTCGAGGATTTAGAGTCTATAAATCAGACCTCGAAATCGCGGGGATACACAGTGCCTCCCAGTCGATCGGAGTTTCTCTTTGCCTCCCAGCCGCAACCCGATAGACTTTCGGCGGGTAAGACTTTCGGCGGATAAGACATTCGGCCTTCCACCGCCTCCAACCGACGGAAAGACGGAAATTCCCCGAGAGGAAACGAGAGGAAGTGAGGATCGTCAGAGTGGTCATTAGGGGCACAGATTAGGGGCACAGAGGGGCACAGATGTCCTCAACTGTCGATCCCTTCTCTCACCCAATTCCCTTTTTTATTTCTTTAAAGCCCGAGCAGATTTTTTACGACCGAGCGGCGCGAATCGAACCAGACGCGACTCGCGTCGCTGAAGCGTAAACGTGCAGGGAAAGCGACTGAAATGTATATCATATCATATATATACCATTATTATATTATTATATATTATTACGTACACACGATTATCTCGTCTCGGTCGTTCTTCCTGCGTTACACGGTACTGAAATGATTTAATTCAAGGCGCAGACATTTCGCCGTCTCTCTGGCGTTTTCTCAGCTGGAACTTAACCGAAACGGTAAGACTTGTGATAAATTCGATGAATTTAGTGAAAATTCATTAATATTACCAGCCGCTTCATGGGATCTAAGTTGATCGGGTCCTGCGCTACCGGTAATGAGGGCAATGAGGGCAATGAGGGAAACGGGAACGACGCCGCTGCCCGAACAGTTCGATCGACCGATCAGTCGATTGATGAAATCAGATTCTAATCCATTAATCCAACGATTATCCGGATTAAAGTCGCGGAGGGTCTGAGTCCCCTGTGAGAACCTTGAAGCCGAAATTCGATGAATGTGCCCGTGCCGGTTCTCCTCCTTCCTTTTGTGACCGTTTTGTGACCCTTTTGCGATTTTACCCTCCTTTTTTTTTTTTTACCTTTCTGTGACCATTTCGGGACACTTTCGAAACAATTTTTTTTCTAACCAGTTGGTGACCTTTCCTCGAGCACGAAGCATGATCGCACGCCCGCCTCCCGAGGCACGAAGCACGATCGCACTTGTCTCCCGCAGAGTGCGAGAGAAACGATTCCTCGAGCAGCTTTCGCCAGGAAACGCGAAAGGTACAGTATATAACAAATAAAAATAGATAAAATAATAAATAAATGACGGTAAATGACCGCACACGCTTCGTGCTTGGATGAGACCACCAGAAAATCAAATATAAATATAAATACATAATAACATAATTTATCATTTTAAAAATGGCAGCGCTAATTTTCTCGCCAGAAAGGTCGGAAAGCCATTTCGCACAAAGTCCGCCGAAATCCCGTGGGCGGCACGCGCCGGTGGACGGGGACCGCCCAAGGGTGGGGGAGCCCCACAAGGAGTCCCTTACATGGGGAGGCAAGGACTCGCGGGGGGAGGCAAGGACCAGATGCCGCGGATGAAGAGGCTTCCTTGTTGCACCGCTTGACCCCAATTACGGGACGCACGTGCGGTTTTCTTCCCCCTTTATTTCCACTCTTTTCCGGGTTTCGCTCGGGCGAGAATCCCGCGACTTCTCTGCGAACTCTGAGGAATCGCAGCTGCAACTCACTTTCCGCTTCCGACGGTCGAGCCAAAGCACGCAGCAATATATTTATTTATTCTATACATGTATTTATTTTATTTGCATCCACTTTCACTTTCACTGAAAGGTTTTTCGAGCGAAAGAGAATCTCAGGGACGCGAGAAAAACAAGGGCAAGACAAAAGTGACCTCGAGGCAAGGTCACCGAGCGAGTTTTCCACCACCGACGGCATGGCCCCGGGGCCGGGAAATCGTTTTTCAGTCGAATAATCCAAGCATCCAGTGATATTGCGAGAGACGATCAAAAATATGATATTTTTTATATCCCGATAAGACTTTCCCGTGCAAACATTGAAGAAGAGACAGACAATCCACATTATTAGCCGAATGTTTGCCCTCTCTCATATTGAAAAAGTCTCTGTTTATCGACAATGTTTTGATCTCGAGGATGATGGGATCCCCCCCCCCCCCGCTACTTTACGCAAATACTTACGTGTTTAATTTCCTTCGAGGGCCCCCTGGAAAAGTGGGGCCCGGAGCAACAGCTCCCTTTGCCCCCCTCCCCCTTAATCCGGCCCTGGGTGAATGGTATTGGAAGTGGCCACCACTTGATTTAACCACACAAAGCGGCGTCCCAGCGAGATGTCTCTGTGCAGTGTCGCGTTCAATTCCTTTGGTTCCTTTTGACCTTCCTTTTCGGCTGCTGGCTCTCACCTCGTCTCGATGCCAAGGGACTCCTCCCCCCACCTCTTCGCAGCTCGGCGTCTGGGTTCTCGGCTGGCGTCTCGGCTCTGGCCCCGGTGCAGTCGCACCGCCTGCACATTCAGTAGCTACGCCACTGCTGATATTCTTTTCAACCGTGCGATAAAGCAAATTCAACGAGAGACAGCATTGCCATGGTCACCGTTTCAATTTTTCCATCCGTTTTATTATTATTATTATTATCCCACACTAGAATTTTTATTATAATAATTTTTTCATGACCGAAGATGCATGAAGATGTTAATGCAATAGGCCATGCTCCATTTCCATGAAATAATTTTCGTCCTTCGGCGAGAAGGAAAAAGAGGCACTCGCGAAGCAGGCGAGCCCCGGCACAGCCGCTCCAACATCGGCCGAAAATCCCCAGAGACTGGGGCGGGGCGGGGCGGGGCGGGAGAGGGGGGGGGGGGGGGCATCCCCACTTCCAGAGCTGCCCCATTCTCTGAACAAGTTTTCATAGGGACCTATGAAACATTATGTATTCGCCACTGCCTTCCACACTGACTTCAGCTACCGACGACGATTTATATGCTGTCGGAGAAAATCTAGCAAAGAAAATATGACTCCCACATAATTCAATAGTAAGAAATTGGAGTGGGCCCCGTTTCATTCCTTGCACCAGGGCCCATGCCAACCACGCTACGCCACTGAATATAAGGGTCTGATTTCGACACGTTTTTCCAAGAGATTTCTTCGTGCAAAAAAACACTCGTGAAATTGGGAAATCGGCGAAATCTTTCGAAGAAGGCCTACCTCTAGGAGCTTTCCGCCGGGCTGCTCGAAGCCCAGTGGCGACGCATGGACGAATAATCCGGGGATATCTTCATTATGAACAAAAAATTCATGGAAGAGACAGGCAGCGGATAAAGGGCTGAGCGAGAGGACTCCCCATGTTGGCAGTTCATATCGAACGGAAACCGCGTGAAAGCAGGGCGGCGAAATACTTCGTCGAGCACTCGAGAGTAGAGGCGCATCCGGTACGAAAAGTATCGCTCTGACGATCCTTGATCTGATGATCCTTTCCGCGTTTCAGAACCTTTTCCATTCAAATTGCAGCTAGATGAAAGTGGACCATATGGATTCTCCATCCTTGGCCACTGCGTAAATATAAATCAGCAATGGAAATTTGGATGACGGTGCAGTGCTCTACTAGAGGCAAGAGGGGCCTTATTAAGTAGGAACTACACTAAGTGATCCCCTATGCATTGTCTGAGACCGGACTCCGCTAGTTTGGCGCCGATTGAGGACAAACGCAATGATCCGGACAGATTTCTCGCAGATAATTATTATCATCAAGTGGAAATTCCCGAGTTGCATGGAAAAGTGTCAGCTTAGAATTTCTGAAGTGGCTGGGCCTCACTTACCTCCCCTGACGAACTGAAACTGGTGAGGCCATCGTTGGCATGGTGTGGGAATGAGGAGACGGTGAAAATGCAATGTCCAACCATGCATTTCCCTTTTGCAAAGATTTTTCGCGAGCCGTGGAAGTAAGGCGATGATTCACAATTCTGAAAAACTTCGAAAAACAGCAAGCCAGCCTAGTGGCGTCCGCCCACCTCACCGTCCCGGCCTCAAGAGACGAGAAGGACATCTGCCGGTGATGAAGGGAACTTCGTGGTTATTATTTTCAGACGCTAGAGTACGCTGCAAGCAACATGGCGTCCTCGATGACTTCACGTGCCCGAAAAGGCGGAGAACTTATTAAGTGCAGGTCTGCTTTGCAGGGTTTCGGCCTGTGGTCGACGAGAGAATGATCTCAAGTGAGGCCGCTTCAGAATGGACGTCGGTGCTCCCGCTGAACGCCTGCATCGAGGCGGCGGTGAAAGGAATCGAGTTCGCCGTGTCGGGTGCGCTGGACTCTTTGGACGATGACGTACTACTTCGCTTGTCCAAGTCCATATTGGATATTCATGCGATGGTAGGGGTGCGCACGACTCAATTCCTTTGTTTTCCTGGTGGCGAAGAACTATAGCTTGATGTGGCGCTTGATCATTGCAGTAAATTTATTTCGTTCGCGCAAATGCAAAATTTCATCGCGTCGATTCTTCATAAAATCTATTTAAAGTCAAGGTTGTCAGAATAAAGAACAATCGTTCATACTTCAAACTGAAGGGTTGTGCTGTGCTGTGCCAAAAAGGTGGTTTTTTTTTTGTTTTTTTTTTTTTTTTTAGGGCTGGCTCTTCATTGTAGTGTTTGTGGCCAGAAAGTGAAGCAGGTTTAATGGTGCCAATGTAGACAAGTCTTTTGAGAAATGCTGAAACTGTATAAAACCTTATATGTGAATTTGAATTTTTTTTTACTGAAGTTTGAATGGCTTGCTTTACATACCAATGACACTTAAAAAACTTCAATAAAGCATGCTTATTGTTTTCTTCATGGTAAAGAATAATCATGCACTCAACTGTAATAATTTTCCAGCAACATCAGAGTGTGCTTAATTTTTTTGGACACCAAGAGGTGTGCAGGGTATTCCAAAAGTTTCCAACCCACCTGCACAAAATGTTCCAAAATGCTATGTGGAAAAAAAACATCCTGCTTATAACATGGTCTACATGAAGATCCAGGCCATCTGCTCAGGCCAAGAAAGGCTGTGCTGATGCAGGATGGAGCCTGGTGCCACACAGCTAGCTTTGCATTGTTTGTTGTCAAAGAGACTATGAAGCAAGCTCTAGAAGTTATCACCAAGGAACTGTCCGGATCTCAACACTCAGAACGTCTGCGGCATAGGTTCCAGCAGTGTTCTACATCAGCCCTACCCCATAAGTCGGGTGGAAGTCATTACCAGGGTTCTAATTGGAGGGTGATGAATGTCATTGTTGGTTGAGAGCTTCATGATGCTGAGCCAAGATTCCTGAAGGTCTGTGAAGTTGTTTCAAGTATTGATGCAGAAGTTGGTACCTACAATATTCTAGAACACATGGAAAGTAATTAAATCATTATATTCCAGTCAATTTCACCTCCATCTTAATTCTAGTGGGTTGAAAACTTTTGGAAAACCCTGTGTCAAAGGTTTTATGGAAATAAAACCTTTTTTCATGTCCTTTATCATTTTCTCACTGCATTGGCTAGGGGCAAAAGGATAGCATTCTCTACCATTCCTCCAATAGTTGGATCAGCCAATGATAGCATTCTCATTGATGTCAACTTGGACAAAAAGCATTTTTATCAGTGTTTGAATTTCTACATTAAAACTGAATGGACTGCTTCATGCATTCTTCAGCTACAGGATGATTGGTGACCTTACTACACAGGCCTAACCCTTCCATGCCCTAAATCAAGCCATCTTACCTTCAAATACTGCACACAATACAAATATAGGGGGAAAAAATTGAAGTTTGGCTAAGAAAAAGGCATAGAACTTTAGTTGTGGCATGGCTCAAATCCATGTATCCTGTATCCAATTCCTTCATGTACAATCCATGTATCAGGAAAAAGCCCTCTTTCGGGAAGCACTTGACAGCAAAGGGAAGGCTAATCCTTTTAATAGCCTCATTCATCAACTAAGTTAAAGGAAAGATTCAAGGGAACTGTAGCATGACATGTTCAGAGAAATGTCTCATTTGCAGGGTTGTTAGATTGCCTTTCACCTCCCAGGTACTTCAGGCAAATAATTTTATTGAAGAAAATTAAATCATTCATTTCCAAATATCCAGGAGAGCCCCTTAGTTACAGTGGCTGAGCAACTTGCATTGATGATGAAGATAGGAGAAAGCCAGTAACTGAGCTGTTGGTGTTTCATCTGCACATCTTTGACATTGCTTCTCTTCCCTTGGGGGGGAATCCACAAATTGCCCTTCAGCCTCACTAAGTCAAATAACTTTTCCCCTCTAACCTCTTTGTTGGGAAGCCAAGCCAAAGGGTTATTGCCTCCATTAATCATCGTATTGTTAAGAGTAACTGGTTTTTTTCCTGATACACAGACTATAATCCCTTTAATTTGGAAATTTCCCTTTAGACGAGGACAACAATATCCAATACCAAGGCAGTGGGCCTAAATAAACATTTTTTGATTTTGAAGGGAAGAGATATTGGAGGGGACCTATTGGAAAAACTTCTCCTCATCCTCATGGAAAGAAATGCCAATCTGGAGTCAGAAAAGGATGCTCAATTCTGGAAGAAAACTTGGCAACTCTGTTTGCAACAACGTAAGCCCCATACACCCTTTTCGTAAAAGTTTCTCATTGTTCTTGAGTATGAGTGCTTGGTTCCAGGTCTTCCTCTGACTCCTGATCTGAGATGCAAGATCCTGTGCAGCTTCCCATCCTGTTTCCAGATGGAGCTTCTGCGATGTTTTGCATCAGATAATGCAGAATCACATCTCATACAGGCCTGCAAAATGTTTCCAGAACTGTTCCAGCTGGTGTGTCTCACCTGCGAGGCCTTCATAGTAGATACAAAGGATCCCAAGTGCTGTGTTTTTGTGCAGCGGTTCCTTGCAAACTTCCAGGATGTCTCTCACCTCAATCTTTACCCTCTGAAGGTCCGTCCTTTTGTCATCATGCTGCAAAGCCTGCCATACTTGGACCCAGCTGGTAGTGCATCTTCCATCAGCATGTTCTGTGATATGGCACCTGCACACTTATTTGTGGGCAGTGACTTTGCTTCATGGCTAAGAATAATTTTCTTGCAATATCCTGATGGATATGCACAATGCATTGCCCATGCCAAGTTTGCTTTTGTTCTCAGGGCTCTTCGTGCAGCGTCTCCATCCCACATGAAGAATGAATTATTTCAGTGAAAGAAATAAGAAACCAGGTTTCCTTCCTTAGCAAGTGCCAACTGCTTTTATTATCGTTCTCTCTCCATCTATGATAAGATGTCTTATATACAGTCCAAAGCCATAAATTAACATTCGTTTGTGTGTGTGTGTGTCGTGTGTACATGAAATTGTTCTCTTGCAGAGGAAAAAACCCCAAGTCATTTTCCATCTCCCGATATGCAGAACAAGAAGAAAGAACCTCTCAGGCAAAACACAACACCAGATAGAAGCCATCAGTCATTGTGACCATTTTGCTGGTCTGAAATTTCACAATCTGTGCAAATAATTTGCACAGAGTGGGGTGCATTGCACTCCAGAGAATTTGAGAAGAATGCTACGTTTCATCACGCGCATTCCCAATCCTGCTGTAGACAACAAAAATAAGACCAAAAAGAAAAACAAGAGGAACACACTAATCCTAGCTGGCACAACACAAAAGCCATCCAAGTGCCAAATCTCTCGCCTTTCACCTCTCTGCACATCTCACACGACTGCTCAGAGTACTGCTAGACTGCATTATGGTTGGCTATGGCACAACGGTCCAAACCGATAGTCAGTCGAAAGCTGCCGTGAAACAAATGTGCAAACCCTCATGCCAAACATCATGCTTAAAGTTTCTCTTCTCTGCTTCTGCGTCTCGAGAGCGACTAGAACAAAGATCGTAGAAGCAGATGCATCAAACAAACCTCTTCACCTTAGGATTTTTTTTTTTTAATAATACTTTGTACCAAATACGCAGTATGGGAGGGAAAGAAAAATTCAATATAACAACATCGGGTTGGAATCCCATAAGGACTTGGCTAAGGACTTCTTTCCTGACCAGTTATAAATTAAAACATTATTTAAATTTTTCTTTTACTTTTTCAAACCAGCACCACAGGGAATCACACGGATTTTGTTTCCTTCTATTTGGTTTCGATCGGCAATCCTCATATTGTGCCTCTGGGAGGGTCTGAGGGGAAAACAGAACTATCTCTTTATCACACTTTACCATGTCATGTTGCAAATTGGGAATAAATCTTCAAGAGGAGATACTCAATCGGCACTTTGCTAGCAGAATAGCAGAACTCCATTCCAATGCACTTCTTTTTCTGCCAGAGCAAACCGCAAATTGAGCAATGAATCAACTGACGCCAGGGAATCCTACTGGCGGGAATCCTTTGGTCCTCCAACGAATTTCAGCGAGGGTAAATTTGTCTGGCAATTGGAAAGGTGGTAAAAATGAACACGATAGCAACCCACATGGAAATCTGGTTTTGGCATGTGCTCGAATCTCTCGGCACTAGGATCGAAAACAAGACATGTTCTTTGCCTTTGAAAGTGGATGGAGTGAAATTTTTACTTTCTTCCCCCAGAAGAGAAGTCTATGAGTTTTGAAACCCCAGAAACGCACACATAAGCACACACATACATCATACATACCAACAACAAAGACTTTTGGTTGCAAGTCGAGAGTCTTGTGTCACACATTGCAACACAGCAACAAACGTCTGTTTCTCGAGGAAGATTCTCCTCGTTTCTCTCTCCATGCTCCTCTCATAAAAGACTTTTTAGGAAAATCACAGGATGAACTCTTGTTTACTTGACTTGGTCAAAACTGGAGTTTTTTTGTTATATTGTTTTTGCTTCCTAAAAGTCCACAGAAGGGAGGAGAATGATGATGATGAAGAGACAGGAAGATAACACAGCTCGTTGAATGACACCGGTTGTCGCTCGTGTGTGTGTGGCAGGAGACATTTTCACTGATGGAAATGCTTCCACCAGATTTAAGGGCAAGGGGGTGTAGGGGGGGAGATCTGCGGGAAGGAGACGGAACGACGGTGGGAGATCCGTCGCCACTTCCCCAAGTGGCACATGAAGGGATGGAAATACAGAGGAAAAAAACAAGGAAACACAGAAAGAAGTCACTGGCAGTGTTCACTTTGATGCCTCATCTCTCTCTATCTCCGACCTCTCCCCATCTTATTGACTTGCACTGCATCGTCCACTTGTGATACTTCACAGGCACCTTTCAATGCCAATGAGGGGGAGGATCTGGTCAAAAGCTCGCACACATTTATAGTTTTCCCCATGCAGAAATAAACACCACAATTCCCACACCAGACTCAGCATCAACACTTATAAGGGTAGGTCCATATAATATAATAATTTCTCTCTCTCTCTCTCGCTCATCTCGTCATTTGCCATTCAAGGTCCACTATGATATAATAGATTCTTTCTGTCGGTTCATCAGAAGCAAGTCTGCATAATAATACAAGCGATCACAGATTTTCCAAACCGGAACTCCCCAAAGGACGGGTTTTGACCAGATCCCCCCACCTCCAAAAGGATGAGGATGAGTTTGGACGTTTCTTTTTTCTCCCTTGTGGTTCATTTCGAGGATTCTTGAACAAGTGGAGGGGAAGCGTCGCCCGCCCCACCGCTCTCCATCCCACCGCCTACGCTGCTCCCGCCTTGACTTCCACTGTGATTCCCTTCAACATCGTGCATCTTGTCCACGTACTCGCTGAAGATGTCCCGGAACCGAACCCATGACTTCTCTGGAATGGTTATAGACGACCGGAAGTTCGTCTTCACCTGCCAAAGACCAGCGGAAAGAAGTGCTTTAAAAAAGGGTGCAAAAATCAAGATGCTAACAGCAAGCAATTCCAGAGCTGGAAAGATTGTCCGATGGGAGCTAAGGAGTAAACTGCATTCACTTTGGGCTTGATTAAATTTTGTTTATGTGATTTTGTGATTTTTTTCTACAAGGTAACATGAGATGTTCCTCAGTTCATCACTAAAATGTAATGTTTGTGAGTGAGAATCTTAGCATTTATTCCTGCAATGGAAGATTATTATTTGCTTAAGTCTGAACTAATCATACACTAACTTCACTGAAAGTTGCTATTCCCCAAATACCAACACAAACAGAATCAATTTCAGAAATGCTCTCCATTATGGGGTAGGCAAAAAATTATCTTTTTTCTCTCATGAACAATGACAGGCACATCAAACCAGGGGAATTTTGCAAGCCTTCAAGGAACCTCTTACTTTACTTGGATATAAGATGTACCTTACATTATACTACTCCTGAGCACCTTCATTATCTGTCCCATCCATATAACACTCTTCTAATTCTGTACTTCACTTTCCTTTATATTCCAGGCAGACAGTCCTAATTTCTATGCATATGGATCAAGGCAGTTTGAAATAATTCATTGGTACAATTGTATTTAACTTACACTTAATCATGGGTGATTTTCCTTTGCCTTGAATCAAAATTATAAGATTTGCCCAAGATCTCTCAGATAAGACTCCAATGCCTTCTTTCCCAACAGACAATGGGGCAATGCTGATGTTGGCAAATAAGTTCTTGACCACACTGGCACATCAAATATGCCCTGGAGATTCCTTACCCAGTAAGGGTGAAGCCTAAAATAGGCTAAAGAATCTTTAATTAAAAAATTGCCTAAACCTCACATCCCTATTCATAATTGCTTTCAGAAGACAACCATTTCAGCTCTGATTTCTCCTCAATTTGGAACTCAAACTGAGAACTACAGGGTCATCATAATATATTACAAGAAGAGGGTTAAATTATGACAATAAACCAGGATCTTTGGCAATTTTTCAAATGTCCCAGGTGACATACTTCCTCTTGCAGTTCATACCCCAGTTAACAGTTGGGAGCATATCTGATGCTGAATCATTGAAGGACCAATAAGCAATGCTCAAATAACCTTCCCATGGAACTTCCTGCAGTTTATCATGATATTTTCATTGCTTGGTAGAATTTTTGCTCGTATCACATAAGTTCAATAAAAGAGGCCTCTGCAGTAAAGGATTCAAGCAGGGTTCAATGGGGTTGACCTTGAGACCTCAGCGTTGCAAATGGAATGCTGAAAAAAAATTAAGCATACGAAAGTGATATCAGACTTCCAGAATTCATGGAGTTCATGGAGAATTCATCAGTCTCCAGCTAGGCAAGGCATATCATGGATTCATCCCTGCATGAAATCAGCCAGTTTCATGCTGCTGGTGCTCCACACCACATTAACAATAGCCAATTAGTTAAAACAAATTTTTCTCAGCCTTATAACAACAGAAACAATGCATCAATGATCCAAGCATATGATGCAACCTTTGACTGACATCTCACTTGAAGGTTATTTAAAACCAGCTAAAAACCATCATTCTTGCTTACATAAGTTTTCCCTTCCCCTGTCTCTTTAAAAGCTTGGCTTGTTAAACTGGTAAGTACAACAAATACAGTGTGTTCCATTTAAAACACAACCCAACAACAATCATGTACTATGGTACAAAAATGAAGTCTTGTCTTGTCTTCAAGAAGGTGGATATTTTCAGCATCTGCTGTGAAGCTGTTCTGTATGTCCCTGTAATATTCATCCTAACAAATAAAAACTATCAAACAACTCATTTGTCTTGTTTTATTGCTGCTGTACTTTGGGTTGTGCTTTAAATGGAACACCCTGTAGTTCATCCAATACCACCTCTTGCCAGGAAATGGTGAAATTCTGTTATAAATAAGAGGGAGAGCCTTGAGAAGCACCATTCAACATCTTCAGCAAACTAAAACACAAGATAGTAGGGTAGAACGTTACACAAAAATACTTGACATAAAATAGATAAAATACTGCCTCACTCAATATAACTGCACTTGGAAGCATAAAGATCAAATTTAGACCTGTACTTTCCTTCACCTTCAAGGAGACACTGCATTCATTTGTGACCAGCAGCCTCGCTCAAAAATACCTTTCAAACTTCACCTTTCCTCATCTCACCAGAAATAAGTACCATTAAAAGTTCTGCCAAAGCTGAGAATGGGCAACCCGTTGCCACCACATTCTACACACACCACGGCCTCTCACAACTCCAGCGATTCAACGACAATTGTTACCTCGGAAATCCGCATGTAGATTCCGCGACTGTTCTGCCCGACGTCAAAGTAGAAGTTCTTGTTCTCGACGCGGAGGTGCCGTCCCTCGGGGAGCTCCCCACGGAAACCCCCGTCGTCGGTGCCAAAGTCCACCAGGAGATCCGTCAAGGCATCGCGGAATTCGATCATCCCCTGAGCCGGGATCGCGATCTGAGACCGGGGACCGCCCCGTGCCACCGTCTGGGACACCTGCACACAAAACACGTGGATTCGCATCATTCGGCTCCCCCCGATCCGACCGCGGAGGCATCCCCCGGCGCTTACCCGAAGAAACCGGCCTCTGGAGTTCTCCTTTAAGTCCAGATAGTATCTCCGGTTGTCCTTGATCATCACTTCCGACTTCAACTTCCCATCTTCCGGTAGGTTGTCTGGATTGGGCGGGCCTACACGAGAAAAAAAATATTGGGTTCTTCCTTGCAAACTGCGCTTCAAAATTTAATCTCACCAAAATTACAAGTCGTGTCAAGACCATAATTTCTTACCTAAGGAGGCATAATAATCACTAAATGCTGAAAGATGGTCTCGAAACTCTGCTGAGGTGGATAAGGCCAAGAAAATCTGTGTTCTTCGTCCATCAGCAGCAATCTGCGAAGGAAGAGCGGAGATGGTAATTCATGCATATTTCATTGTAAATTACACATAATTACACTTCATTTTTTTTAATTCAACCCGTGAACAATTTTTCCCTTAAAGATCCTCACCTCTGCCACTTTGATGAAGCGGCCACGACGGTTTTCCTTGACATCCAGGTAGAACCTCTTGGACTGGATCTGGAGAACCTTGGTGGCCAACTCCTTCTCAGCCTGTGGTGGCCCCCCTGGGGATAGTAAACACACGAAACCATTAAAGCCTCATATCAACCGGTTTTAATTCGTAAAAAAAAAGAAAGGAAGGCACGTCAACGGATTAATTCTCAGAGCCTCGTCGGAGCAGGTCCCGATGATTACTGAAGCTGTTGCCCTCCCCTCAAACTGGACGCAACCTAGTACCAGCATTCCTCAAGACGCATCCCCCAGCGAGAACCCCCCCCCCCCTCCTTTCTGAAACCCTGCCATGTTAACGCCCTGAAGAGCGTCGAGATGGTAGCACGGTTGCTACTCCATCCTCCTCTTTCAAGTGTCCTCCCACCCCCACCCCACACCAAGCCGTTCGAATGGGAGCGAGGAGAGTGAAGGATGTGAGACGCGACTGCGGCTGCGCAGCCAGGAGGAACCGAGACGGACCAGACGGTGAACGACCGCACGTGGATATACAGCGCCCCCCCCCCCCTTCCCTTAGCTCATCACGTACACTGAGAGTCCCCCTCCAGTTTTTTCTTCTTGCATTCATTCTACCTAAACTGACCGTCACTTTGTTCTTCTCCCCCCCTTTTTTTCTTCTCTTCACCCCACGAAAAGGTCAGAGATAGAGGCAGGGCTTCGAGGGTGAGAATTGAGACTCCCACCCACGACATTCATTCCCCTCCACACACCGTTCCGGGTCAATCGATGGCGTCGCTCAATGAAACTTTTACCCCCACACCTGATTCCGTTCCGAAATCCTATTTCCCGTCGAAACCTCCCCATCCCAGAATGCTGATCCGAGATACAAAATTCCTTCGCATCGTGGAGCACTTGGACCCAGCCCAGCACCCTCGTGAGGCAAGATACCAACCCCTGATATCACGTTCTCGTCGACATACGAGCACATCCTCGCATGTCAGCAGAATTACTGCCTGGAACCGGACGTACCCCCTCGTTAAGGCATGTAAGGAGACCGGAAGAATACAGTCGGTTGGGCACGATCAAGTACCGTCAAGGTCAAAACGTGATGTCGGGACGACCGAGATCCATCCCACGTGCACGAGATAAGATTCCCCCAACGACCGCAGGAAGCAGAAATTCCATCCCCCCGACACTACCTGGAAATCGATGCAGGTCTTCAACCTCCACCGACATTTCTTTACCGGCAGCGAGTGGAAGCAGACGACGCGAAAGAGAGGAGGCGAGGGAGATCAGCTGATCCCCGAGACCTCCCTCCACCATATCGATCTCCCCCCACGCATGTCTACGGGTCCCGTCCCCCCAACCTCCTCCTGCTCCTCTTCCTCCCCCCTCCCCATCTTTCGAAAATAAAAAGACGAGTCAAGGATACACGACACGCTGGGGCAACCCGACCTTGGTCCTCGTCCGAACTCATGATGCTGCGTCTGAACACACCCACCCACGGGGGGTGGCGGCGGCACCCGTCACCGGCGGAACCATACGCCAAACGCGTCCCTCACTCGCACGTCACCGTCACACTCACGCACGCCCCCCACCACCACCACCACCACCACGACGGCACCCTCCCGACGCAAACCTCGCCATTTCTCTTCTTTCCTACTTTCCACAACCCCCGGTTCCTCCCCGACGAGCCCCTCTCACTCGGCCATGTTTGAGAGAGCGAGTGCGAGAGGGTGAAGAGGAGCGAGGACGAGTGCACCGCGCAGGCTCTTGCCCCCCACTCCTTGTCCCCCCCCCCCCATCTCCTTTATTCCAAAAGCCTTTCAGGTAAGAAGGTCTCCGCCCCATGCCATTCGCACTCCAGGGAACTCCTAACAGGCCTTGGCCTTCTTAAAATCAATGAATGACAGATACGAAACTTCACACACGTAAAAGTAACGAAAATTTTTTCCATTAACGCAAAAACCGAGACGTGCCCTAAATATAAAAAAAAACAGACTCAATCGGGACAAGATGCAATGGCGTCACGAAACCGCGTAGTCAACGCGAAATGCCCGACTATTTATTTTCTCGAGCGAAAAAACGACTTCCGGTCCGTTAAAGCAGCTCAGTTACCGATATTAAATGTTTGTACATAGTACACATACCCGTTTCCATTGACAAACGACACAGATAACACCCGAAGACCTCCCCGCACCAAATGATCACTCTCCCCCACGAGATTCCCCCCTCCCCTCCCGTAACGATGGGTATGATCTCAGGCCACTTCTATTCCAAGAACGAAACGGATAAGATTATCCTTCTTTCCGCTGACGCAATTAAAAACAAAATTTCAGCGAAGGACTGCGATATGGGGGGGACAGACGCCCGATGAGTTGGCCTTTGACCCCGGCGAAGCAGGAAAACCGTCTCCACTTCCCCCGACCAAGGTCTCACGAAGATAAGATAAGACCGAGTTTTATGTCCCCCATCGACTTCCGTCGGGACTACCCTTACATCAGGAAGCTCCAAAAAAAAGAAGAAAAAGCCACTCCAGGCTGAAAAAAATGGAACCCCCTAAAGTGTTCAAATAATAAAGGGACAGATGATGACAGTTACTCCTCTATCCTTTTCCTCCTCCAGCACCAGTACATCGGCTCCACCAGAGGAATGCCGATAGGCATCAGAGGAGAACCGGACGAACCACTTCCCCCCCCCCCTCGATCACGCTAGATAAACACCACCGTGCACGTGAACACCAAGTGCGGAAACGGACATCGCCTACCACACTGCCTCCAACCCGTCCACTCTCCAAAGATCCGTGTCATTCAAACACATCGACTTCTCACCCCCCCCCCCCCCAGAAAATCCCCGGTTTCCTCCGACCCAGACATCACGCACACCCCAACCAGCCAAACGAAGCCCACACGTGGATCCCACAGGCGTCTCCACGCCCCAGGCCATCTTCCAGGGATCGACTGTGGGTCAAGGTCGCTTCCTCGGACTCAGAGCGACCGCCACGCCATCCACCTGCATCACACACTCGAGAATAAAAAAATCACCCCAGGTGTCCGCGCCTGCCTTTTTTCTCCCCCTTTTTCCATCATGATGCGCCTCGAGCTTTACATTCACGAAGGGCCCTCACAACACAATGAAGTCTGGCACCATCGCGACACGACCTCCACCTTCCCCTCGACTCAACTCATCCCCTCCTACAACACCAAGGAATCCTCGGTGCCCCCCCTTCTGCCCTCCCTTGGGAACTCCCTCCCTCCAGGCGTTATCACCAAGCCCGGGCGATTCCCCCGGGTTTCGGGCCGGTCGTAGCAGGTCGAACCGCATTCCTCCGTATGAACCGCGGCCCGTGCGTGTGCTACTTTCCATCTGCTGCGTGCAACATGCCGATCAGTTAGGAGCGAGAAAGTCGTGAGGACGCTCTTTCTCCCGCACAAGTAATCGGATAATCAGACTATTCCTCGACCGAACGATGAAGAAGGCGTACGAACGTCTCGCCGACGACCAGCAAAAAAGGCGACTCCAAAACGATTAATTAAAAAAATATATATTTTGGTTAAAGGATAAACTTCAAGAAAAGAAATTCTCCCGATTCCACGCAAATGCCACATTAAATTTATCACTCACACCTTGGAGATTGACGAGTCAACTAAGCTCTTGAAACAGAGAGATTTGCAACTATCCAGAAACAATGTAAGGAAATATTTCTAACTGTACCAATTTTAATATAAAATCTGGGGGGAAAAGTAAATCGGGGGCAAAACACAATGTTCAACGTAAACCTGCAACGGCTGAGCAAACACCGGGCCTTTCTATTTTTATATACCAGTCATAAAACCGTTAAAGATACCACGCAATACGCCCCCTTCTGGAAAGGGGCTCACGGACTATGCATGAATTCCAGGACGCTAATAAAGACCTGCCCTATGGCCCCGGACGAAGGCAAGGGAAAAATCCCTGAAAAGTTGCTCGAGAAACAAGATAAGTTAGGACAGATTCCAAAAATAACATTGCATGAGACTCCCATCAATGCCAGGAATTAACGCCTGCCTGAGAAAGGAATTTCCCATGATCTCCCCGGACTGGAATTTATTTACTTCTTTTTTTTTCTTATAAGCCTCATCATGTGTCAAGATGGCTAAGATTGACGGCAATGGCAGGTTCCCATACCCAAAGAAACGGGCTATCTCGAAAGACCTATGTCTTTAGGGCTTAAAGCCGGCCCGAGTGCAATTTACGACTGGTCCTTGCCCGTGGCTAGGCCAGTCTGGCCCCATACGCGGGCCCCGTGCTCCTCCAATTCAATGCAACCCCCCTCCCCCCTCCCTGACGGCTTAATCAACAATTTCATCCAACTTTTACGAACATTGTAGCCTGCAGAGGGGGTAACAGAGAATTCAAATTTTTTTTTTCCTCAGACAGTCTGCATAATTTCAAGAGCAATGAACCTTCATGCCCGCGTTTCAACAGAGACTTGATCAACTCAGATCCTTCCGTAGCTGAACATTTCAGTACCAGTAGCTCAAAAGCATCAAGGTGTTACATTTAAGTGTCTGCTAGTCGTCTCTGCAATACCAGAGCCCACTATGATCGAAGAAAAAAGGGGTATGCCACATGCAGAAGAGGCCGTTCCAAAAACCTTTTTAAGGAATTGCACTGGCACTTTCCCAAAAGCGACTTTCTTCCCTATCGTCCCGAGCGAACCCTTTTTTTTCCAACAGAATCCCCACCAAGGAAAAGGGACACAACCGGTTGACCCACCCCTCCCTAAGGCAAGAGGAGGGGGGGGGGGGGGGGGGGGGGGGGAGCCCCCCCCCATCCCAGTGAAGCGAATCCCAAGGGAATCCTACTGAGGGGGGCGGAGGCGGAGGGGGGGAGGAGAGGGAGGGAGGGGGGGGGGGATGGAGAGCTCAACCCGGAAGCAAGGGAGGTCCACCAATGCAGCAGCGTTGCATGACGAGAGACGCAGAGGGCAAAGTCCAGTCAAGGTCTGGTTCTAGGGTGCAGGTATCATTAAGTTCCACAAAAATGCCATGTGACTTGCATAATTACACTGCCCTAATGATAGGTATGAGCCACTTCGATTTTTGGCAGCACAGTCCTCCACCAGAACCCATTTTCCTCGTCAAGGCGGATAGCATTTCCTTTGATTTCTCAAAAAATTAGAACAACTGCCAATAGCTTCATAGGAATTGGCAGTTCCGTTCTACGTAGATTCAGTTCAGACATTGATTTGAAGTTCCAATGGGCTATTTTTTACTTCTGTCACAAAGAAATCCCAACTGGAACTGGAGCTGAACTGCAGCTTTGAAATCAGCCATTGAATGCCATTTCATGTCAGTGGCTGGAGCAAGACTTTGAGTTGATTTTTGCATAAACAGGGGGCAATACACATTCCTGGTCTCTGATTACACAGAATAACATTAATTTAGTTTCAAATTTAGGTTCCTTCCTTTCCTTCCACTGATATTTCATCCACTAATGTCCACAATAGTTATCAATGGTGTTGTAACCCCCCATCCTCACACATTGGCCTGTATGTCTAAGCAGTCTGTTGTGCTCTGATGAAATTTCAGATTCTATGGATACTGGATGGAACATCCCTAGCATGATTCCCAACATTAGTCAATTCTGCAAAGGGAAATCATTCATTGTAAATTTAAAAAATGCATTGTACTTCTGTGTTCAGTCAGAAGAACTGTTTCAAGGACTAGCATTAGGCATGAGAGAAAGCGTATCACTCATGTCATGAAGCAAGGGAAGAAAAATAGCTTGCTTTCTCTATTACTCAGTTTCTGTTTTTCAAGTATATGTTGTGTAGTGGCCAATCCACCATGCAAAAATGAAAAAATCTGCACAAGGATTTGTTGGCATCCATTCTGGTACCACTCTCAACATAGAATATCACATGATACACTCACTTGTCAGCCAATCCAATACCTATGGGGTCTGAGGAAGAGAATCTGAAACTTTGCTTTTACAACTCTCATCCACTATGTAGACCACAACATGAGTAAAAAATAAAATAAAAAGGCCCAGGAGCTTGACCTTCTCTCCCAGAAATGCATCCTTTGCCTATTGCTAAATCTCACACCAAAGATAATGAGACTCAGCAACAAAACAGCCCATTGCTTCCTGTTTGCTATTGCCACTATAATACAAGGGCTAGGCCATCTCTATCACCTCTAATCATCTTCCTTTCTCAGTTTCCTCAAAACAATTCTGAAATTCTTCCTGCAACTTTCACTTCCCCAGGATTACCTTTGACAATGCTGCATTAATCATCCATCAACTGGTTCAATGATTGCCACTTGCCCAAGCTCATGAAAAACCTGGCAATGGAACTTTCTCATAGAATTAATCCCCTGGGAAGCTTTGCATTACCAAAGTGCTGATACTGCTATAGACCACTCCCAACTCCTCTAGCTGAACATAAACAAATTTCTAGCTTGGATTATGTGAATGAATTCTGTTGCATAGAAATATGCAGAAGATAGGAATCTAGGTTCCTTGTCACAATATTAGCAGACTTGTTGAACCAAGCTATACTATGTCAAGAATCTCAAGTTGGAATGAAAGAATTTAGTCTAGTCTCTGAGTTATATAAAGTTCAAAAATGGTTGCTTGGGGCACAGTTGGTCATGAAATAGACTGAGACACGATCTTGACTGTCTCACTGTACTGCATGCTCTTACATTTATTGATAAACCCCCCATTTCAGGTTTTCCAGCAAACTAGAATATAGAAAAAGGAATTTTCTTAGCAGATTAGGAATAGTAACAGATACCCCAGAAAGAGAGAAATTGGAGAAACTTTCTTTCTTCAAAATCAAGAAAAAGAAGCCAAAGAGCAAAATAAAATTCTGACAGCAAGAAAATAAAATGCAAAACTGAAGAACATTTCCTGCCATTTATTCATTAAAAGCAGGGAATGTCCCACACTACCCTATTGCCTGTCCCATTATGCCTGGGGGAGGGGTAAAATGGGACACTTTGACTGCCTTTGAAATTTTACCATTCAGCAGAAAACTATTTCTTGAAATTAAGAGAGCCTTGACATTTTTTGTAGCCAGGAATGTCCTCTATTGGAAGAGAAAACTTGGATTCCCCAAATTTTATATGCTAGAGATATATTTTTTGAAAATTGTCCCATCGTACCCCAGTCTCCCATACCATATGCACTATCTTTTGGAGTTAACTTATCCATAGCATATAACTCTCTAGACAGTCTAGAACAGGACTACTCAACTTCATCTGGCTCGAGGGTCATGTCCTCCAAGATACTGTGCATCGAAGGCCATATGTTAAGTAGAGAGTGCTCAGCAACAGGGATAACAGGGTTCATCACTAACCTGGGCTGGGTGAATCAGGGGATGCCATCCAGGAGCAGCTCGGGAAGACCCGGTCTCAGTGCACGATGCTCAGCTGGATGATCACTACCAGGTGGCAGTGGGTAGGGAAATCTCAACAAAGGAAGGAATTCAGAACTAGCCCTAGGCCTAAGGTCTTTGGTCATCAGACAAGAGCATGTTTCCGGCTCAATTCCATCTCCCCCTTCCAGTCTCCTTTGGGCTTCGCCCAGCTTTCCAGCCTTTCCTGGCTTTCAGGCCCCGGCTTCAACCAATAAACCTGACAACAACAATAAATACAATTACAATTCAATAGCTTCAAGAACTCAGTTTGCCATCTGATGAAATAACAATCAAAACCTAGAGTGCAAATCCAGCCCAATTGAACAATATCCTTATTAGTAGCGTTTAAATAACAGCAAGTACGGATGGAAAAAGCATCCACACCCAAAAATGCAAACATATCCCATAACACTTTGCTACTTTAATCTCATGCTGGGTAGGCAATGGCACAGATAAGTCAGAATGAAACAATCCATGAAATAGTTGCACAGGTTCACTCTTCAGCTGAGAGGGGCAGATAAGAGAAAAATGACAAGACAAGAGCCTTTTCTGGGGGCAAGATAATCTGGCTGTCAACCAAGAGTATTTCATTCCCCACATAAAATGCTGGCAGGGGCATATTAGCACCAAATTGAAAGAAATGAGTCCCCATTCTTTTCTGGCCACACTAAGAACATTAAAAAAAAGTTTCCCTCCTCTCTCTGACACACCTATGATATATCTATGACTATTTCTGGAGATGTGATGAAAAGATACTCATTTCAAGGTACACCTTAGAACCTTGGCCAAACATTGCATCTGGAACTGCCTTCAAAGTTGCTATATTTTATTCCAGCATTGACTCATCCTGCAAATACCAAGACAGCATGTAAACGCTTTCATGTAAGGATTCACCCTGTACCTGTCAAGTTTTCATGAAAGTCTGATACTGACTGACACCACAGTAGCTTAGGACATGGGTTAATGTGGCAGACATAAATGAACGGGGATTGAATAGCAAAATGAATGCCCCTTGGTAGAGATTCAGCACAAGAATCTTAAGAAATGTCATTGGCCCATTACAGCTACCCTGACCAACTGATTATTTGTCATGCTGCAAATAGATCTAAACTTTGATCAAACACCACCTCTGACCAACAGGTAAATAATATTGTCAATGATAGCTAAGCATCAGTTATATTAATGATGAGGATGATATGCAGAAGGATGAAACCTGATTAAGTAAATATAGCTCATAAAATTACAGGGAATTAGAATCAAATTTAACATTTCTTCAAAACTAACTTCACACATTTTAAAATTGAGATGTTCCAAGTTTTAGCTGATAACAGTGAAGGGAATTAGGGAAATGATGAGAATGTCAGAATAGAATAATGAAGGGAGAGACAATTGCAGGTATACATTGGACCTGTGCAGGGTAAGTTGACAATGACAAAATCATGGAGCCCAGATACAAACAAATAATCAAAGTTTGCATCCAAGATTGCAACATCACCAACATTGAAGTCACCACTATATTGCTTGTTCAATCATTTTCTCCATACTATGACACCAGAACTCTATTCAAATCATGGCCTAGGACACTTTGGCTTTACATATGACATCCACAACATAGCCATCATTTCGCACATGTGCATGCACAGGGGCAGCCGCATTTTTTTTACATCCAAGTATGGTGACTTCCAACAGGGGATCAGTCATTCTCACCAATCACATTGCCTCCTCGTGCAGGCCTTATTGCCTTGTGCTGGCCGAGTGCAAAGCATGCTGGATAACAAGTGAACCTCGTTCCGACTAGCTTAGGGAGTGAACGCAACAAGGTGGGATGGTTTCACCTTCAGGTCAGTAATAACACATGTGATGTCATGCACTTTGAGTTTGGTGACCTCCAAGGCTCCAAGGGTAGGTCAACAGAGTCGTAAAGTGATGGTGACTTTGGATACATGGCGACTACCATGCTGCTGATGTTATACTCCAAAGTAACTTTTGAATTCATCTCACAATAAAGGGAAGAAATATGGTTGCCTGTGGGAATAGCTAATAAGGTTGGACCCATTCTACTACTATTTCCCATTACTCGGAGGCTGAAGTCAAGCACTTTCAACTCCACTTCTTGTGAGAGTGCCTAGCTTCATGAAATGCTCAACTCTTTGTTGAATGCTTGATCTGGGCTTAGATCTAACTCTCACAGACCTCTAGTTATGTTTAGCAGTTCAAGAATGAAATACTTCACTCAATAAATTGCCCAACAGTTGGAATAAATATTCCTCAGAGCAAAAGCCCATGCTAGCGCTTACGTATCCCATATAAGTCCAAAAGTTTGACTTAACAGATATTGGGATACTATGTCTGAGGTTTAACGTTAGAATGTCAAGGCCTAATATTCCGTGCTATCCTCACTCGAGGCAGAGTCTTATACTAACTAACTTTGGACCCCTTGCTATCAATGGGAATGTTAGTCTCATGCTACCATAGGGTAACAAACCTTGACAAACTTTAGTCAAGGCCTCGCCTATTGACACGAAATCATCAGCAGTATAAATACGGAGCTTTTCGAAAGAGATAAGCATATATTCTACTCCCATAGATCGATCCATGCACGTGCCTAAAGGCATTCTTGTCCTTCGCGAAAAAACAAGGACACAACAAAGCTGTTGCCAACCACTGTCGATCATAAGTCGAAGAGTGAACGAAAACAAACACTGAGAGCAGACTAGAGGAAACATCTTGTGGGAATCTTCGATTTGTTTCACATTGACCATCTTCTTCACTCTATCCTCAACCTGCGAGTTATATTCTTCCCTTTGGGACCCATTCACGACCAAATTTCCTCATATCTTTTTTCAAATCTGAAGTTAAATATTTTTAGGTTGTGTTCTCAGTCAGATACAGGTTTCCTTGATTGTACATTTAAGGGCCTCGTTGAAGATGACGTGATACAAAAAGTCTAGCTTTCCGCAATATGGCTTCGTCCAGTCCTTGTTATCGCCCACGAGCGTTCTGTTGAGATTATGTGGTTGGTTCTCGCCTCCATTTGGGCTTTATAAATAATTGATCAACTAGGCGGACTGTTTTCCAAAGATTCGCCATGGCATCATTTATGGAATTTTTTCAGAAGGGAAAGGTGAGACCGTAAGATAAGTTGAGATATTCTCCATTATTGAACATATTTGTATGACGTGGAATTTCTTTGCAGACGTTTAAGCCAAAGAAGAAATTCCAGCCCGGTACTCTCAGGTATTCCTTACACAAGCAGGCACAGGCATCACTGAATTCGGGGATTAATCTTAAGGCTGTCGTAAAGCTACCTCCAGGCGAGGACCTGAATGACTGGACTGCTGTCCATGGTAGTCCACTTTTTTTTAAGTCTCTTGATTTCCTCACTCCGGTTACATTTAATTCATTTACTTCCTTCACAGTGGTTGATTTCTTCAATCGGATCAACCTCATCTACGGGACAGTATGTGAATACTGCACAGAGGAATCCTGCCCAACCATGTCAGGAGGGCCAAAGTACGAGTACCTGTGGTGTGATGGCCAGAGATACCGGAAACCGACTCACCTACCTGCTCCTCAGTACATCACTTTGCTCATGGACTGGATTGAAAGCCAGATCAACGATGAGTCCATCTTCCCCACCAAAGTTGGTGAGTGTAAATCTAATTGGCAGTTGATTGGCCAAAGGTTCGGTTTTAAAATCTATTTCTCAGAAGTTCATTTAAGAATTTATTTGCAGATATTCCGTTCCCCAAGGGCTTCCAAGGGATGTGCAAAAAGATCGTTACAAGGCTTTTCAGGGTTTTTGTCCACGTATACATCCATCACTTTGACCGCCTCATTGCAAGTGGAGCTGTAAGTTTGTTGGGTACTTCATTGGAAAGCTGAGAAATTTCTGTCTTGCTGATGTTCAAAAATTTTTTTGTGCCTAGGAAGCCCATGTGAATACTTGCTACAAGCATTTCTACTACTTTGTAAGTGAATTTGACTTGGTAAGCCACAAGGAATTTGAACCCTTGAAGGAAATGACCCAGCGGATCTGCCGAGATCACCTGGAGAATCAGCCTGGATCTCCTGGGGTGAGACCATGACGTCAGATTGAGACAATTGCTGGGAGAACTGTAGCTCATCTTTTCCCTACGTCCAGACATGTGATGCTTAGATAGCCAATATCATACCTGCTTGAGGCAAAAGACAGTTGTGGGTTGTGAGTTCCTGGAAGAGGGCAATTCCTGAGGAGGTTTGCAGAAGGCATAGCATCTCTGATTTGAATTTTGGGGTGGAACAATTAGTTGTGAAGGTTGTTGAATGGTTCATCTGCCAATGCTGAATCTGACACCATGGATTTGGCCTGGAAAAATTTCTTCTCTACAAGGATCTGACAACCATCAATATGGTGCTACATTTATTTTTTCCATTATACAGTCCTTTCATTATGGCTTTTTTTGCAACAATGTTATGTGCTTCAGTTTCTGCTTCCCAACTTGGATTGTGGCATTATGTGCTAAGCACATGCTGACAAACTTTTTCTTCTTTGATTTGGGTGCAACCCAACCATTGCAAAGATTATGATGAATTTTTGAGTGTTCATTTGTGGCATTACCTGACAGTTTTAAAAGTTTTGGCTGACTTCCACTACTTAAGTGACTTATTGAAATTAACTCATTTTAAAAAATGGCTTAATAATGTTATGGTCAGTCTCTTGTGCAAGAATCAGATGGTGATTGATTTGAGTTCTCTTTGCAGATAGAATTTTGGCTCAGTCTGTTATGGCTTCGCTTTTGCCTTTTATGTGACCTTGAAAAGACTAGTCTGGGCATTTTTACCCTCATGAACACTTCACTGACCTGATTCATTTTCGAAAATGAATTTCATGCTCTATCTGACCTCATTTCTTCATTTCTCCAATGAGTTCGGCACAACTTCTTGAGATTCCTTAAGGTTACCAATTTTTTTATTTCTGGCCAAGAGAACTACACTCCTAATGTGCTACAACAATGCCTTCATTCCTTTTTTTCCCCCATGTAAAAAAGGGAATCAATGTTCCAGTTCTTTCCACTGGTAAGATCTAGGATCTCCCTCCAATTTTTGTCCCCCTTTATGAATGAAAAAAAAAAACTTTTAGTATCCAACCACAACAAGAATGCTTACTCATGACAGAAGGGAGGTAAGAAATTTTTTAAGGCTATAGTGACAAGGATAGACAAGATTGATTGAGAAGAGTGATACCAATAATGAGAAAAATCCCAATTACTCAATTCCAGGAAAGGTGGGGGGGAGAAGGACGACAATGATGGAGATGAGTATCCCTTTCCTGTCAGCAATTCATAAGGTGAAGCAAAAGGAACAGGGAATGTTACTATTGTACTCCATGAGTATGGCACAGATGACTAGAGAACTCATCCATATAAATGGAAGCTTGAAGATGACAGCATCTGGATGAACATAGGATTAAAATATATGCTTCAGGGAATTTCTGCCAGGAACATTCTAATTGCCTAAATCTAATGTGAGCTGACTGTGACATAAACCCTCAACATGTGCTACGGGGAGCTACTTGAAACTAGCCCTACTCAAAGATTTCAGCAAAAGAAAAAAAGGTGTATTGTGTTCAGCGTATGTTCCATAGTTGCTGTATTTTTTCATTCATTGTGGACAACAGTACAGTTCCTGATACCTAGAATTTTCCTGTCAAGATCACATGTATCCAGACTGTGCAGAGCATTTTGCAACTTGTGAGGGCTAAGCTTCACTTTGTCAAATCTGCGAACTTCACTACTCATTCTCTTGGTCAGGTGTAGTTCATTGAACAATTATTTTAATGGAGGTTCATTGGAAATAATAAATAATCAGCTGAACAAAATTCACTACACTGATGCTTAACACTGATCAACAGATTAAAATCAGGGGCACATCTTGACTGAGAAGCAAAAATAGAAAAAAAAAATTACATGAACTACAGATTTCTAGCCAATTGAGGATCACAGGCAAAAGGCTTAAACATGTCCACAGGAATGGGGATTTGCCTGATGGCATGATGATGAAGAATGTCTCTTCGGACACATAATCTGTGACACAAAACATCACTCTGTTCATGTAATTTGAGACACATCAACGTAACTGCTCGCTGGAATGCCCGGAAACAGAATGGGATTCAACGCTGGTCGAACACCCTGGATCGATGCCTGGGTAATGGAAGAACATCCACAAATACATGTGCACAGCATGTGATGACTGATACTTCACTCAAAAGACTCATTGAATTTTCATATAAAGGTCTCTGTTCTTGAATATGGTGAACATGAATAAATCTCTCTCATCCCTTATGACAGCTGGCCGAAACTCTGCAGGGTGAATTTCAGACGTGAAAGCCACCTGGCTGGATGCTTATCACAGGGGGACTATGGGGAGGCTGCTTGGCTTCTGGGGACACACTGTGATGAGGCCCGTGCATTCTTTTGCGAAGGTTCAAGGAAAGTAGAAGTAGAAAGGGAGAGGTGGTTACTGAATCGGCACACGTGGGCTAGTAACGGTGGCTGCAAGGAAGAACAAAAAGGACATGGCTAGGGGAATGGAGCTATAGTGTTAGTCTAACCCTTTTGTGGCCATGAGATCTTAAGCCCATCAAGTTCTAAGAGGGGGAAAGATAAATGTCACCCCCCAAGATTGCATAGGATTACAAGTCACCTTTCCTTTGGTCCTTCAGTCACTTAGCACCTTGGGAAAAGGATACCCTGCATGTCAGTCCAGTCAAGTTGAAGTTTCAGGAATGTTTTCAAGATCAAAATCTAATTCTTGGGGGGGGGGGGGGGGGGGGGGGGGGGCAAAA
>CAJPEV010002645.1:28207-40987 GCA_905338385.1 Darwinula stevensoni
TTAACCCTTTGAGCCCTGAGTTCCTGAGCAATTTTGAGCCTTCTGCCTGAGCTCCTGGGCCAAAATTTGCTAATAATGGGTATACAATGTTTGTGCAAATATCATAGTTGTAATAAAAGAGATGAGATTGATGCTTTGCATGCAAATAGCAGGATGGCGTACCTTCATTTTAACGCCAGAATTCTTTCTTTGTGTGCCAATCAGGCAATACATCATTTCTCTCTACCACCGGTAAAGCGGTGGTGAGGGCTCAAAGGGTTAACCAGACAAGAAGAAGCATGCAATAAGGCATTAATCAATATCCATGATCCTTTCACCTCATGACCACTAAAAGGTTAAAGTAGTGAAAAAGCTGAGGACCTCTATACTCTGCTCAAGAAATGTAATAAGCAACAGCTAGCAAAATGTAACAAAAAGGGCAAAATATATTTTTGCACAGTGAGTTTGCAGTACAATGCACAGCTGCCCTGCTATTGTGTCCAACATGAGTACCATGTGCAATCCCAAAACCGAAGATGACATGCACCCAAGACTACTATAAAATTTGAATGAGGCTCATCAGTGTGCAGATTATATTGCACATGAATCTATTCAAGACGGAAGTGAGTATACTTTTGTCAAGATATACAGGGTGTCTGAAAAGTCACTCCCTCTTTTTAAATTTAAATTTCAAAATAGGGAGTGACTTTTCAGACACCCTGTATGTATCCATGGGTGTTACATGAAGAGTTGCCACCATAATCCAAAAATTAATGAAATGGAGTACATATCATTCAGCACAGGCACAATCTTCAGCTACTACATCAATCAGCCAAGTGCAGTGCATCAAATCTCTAACTGAAATCTGGAATTAGACTGGCCTTAGCCTATTCTGGGTCCCTAGACAAATAATAGAAAGTAACTCATCCTCCTGATAACAATCAGGGGTAACAGCTTTCCCAATCTTAAGAACCTGTGGTAGCAAGCCAAAATGATCTGATAATGTTAAAACATGTATGAGAGGAAATTCTCCTAGCTTCAAAATGACAATCCTGACACCCCTGCTGTGAATATTGGCTTGGATTCCAATTCTAGCTGACTGAGTGAAGTAGGAGGCTCATTTTACTCATATCATCTATGGAAAATGAATTCCAGCACCTTATGCATGCCAATGAAGATAAGTGAGTCACAAACATTTTGTGCAATGAGACACAATGAATGCATTCTTGTCATTCGTGCAAAATGAGCAAATGTCTCCATGTATCCACCATTCTTGAAGTTGAATAACTGAGAGAAACTGCTTCAAAAATCACTTGAAGTAGGAAGGACAAGAAGAAAGTTTTTCACATACAAGTCATATAGAAAAATAGAGCTGCAAAACTTCTTGAATTCTTCATACCAATTACAGAATAATATACTTCAGAAATGCTGAAAACCAAAAAGCAAATACTATTATCTTCCAAGGCAAGCAGACTACAAAGAGAAAAGCATGCAAAGCTCTAACAGCTCCCAATGCAGGCAGACACATGAAAGCAAAGAAGGAGCCACCCACCAAGTGTTATTGGAAAGGATTAGTTGACTTAGGAGAGACAGAGGAAGCAGGAGATGGTGAAGCATGAGCTTCAGCGAAGAAAGGGTTGAACTTGGAAGCAGACGTCCTCTCCCCGGAAATGTTCCCACCAGCCACAAATGGGTTCCTTGTCATCCTATCCTCACCCTCACCCTCACCTCCTCTTTGAGCTTTGGTTCCCAAACATGTAACTTTTGTTTTAACTCAACTCCATTAAGTTTGAATTATTAAAAATGTCAAAATTCCCATTTGATGAAGTAAAACATTGACACATTCACTGCCATATATGGCTATTGCTGTTTTTACAAATCTGTTTCATCAGGGCCATACACCTATACAACTACTAGCCATTTTCATGCAGTCTTCCTAATAGTTACTTACTTCATAAAGAGATGTCATTCAAATATCTCCTAACCTACAAGATACCAGATACCACACCATTACTGAAAGTATGTTGAAAATTTTCATTCATTCTTGGCAGTGAATGTGGTAAGACCTGAAGAAGAGTCAGGTTGAAAAATTACTTTAAATTTTGTAAAGCAGTTTCTTATTCAGCAATCAAAACATCCCTCATTATTAAAATTATTTATATAATAACATTATTTTATAGCAATGTAATTGTTCAATGTCACATCCAGGCAATTTCCCTTTGTGCCACAATAATGCAAGGTTTAATCCAAAGATATGAGCAACACCAAGTTTAAACAGTCTACAACATGGAGCTCTTTCCTGTTGTTGCCAAAAATCACCAGATGAAACTAAATCCTGCTTGACTTATTTTCAGGTGATTCAGCCACAAATTTTTCCTCAAAAGTAAATAGGTGTGATTTAATTACACAATAATGCAAGTTGTGGCTGAAACACCAGATTTCAAGGCACAGGAAAACTATGCTTACAGAATGGCACAGAGACACAAGTCTAAATTCTCCAGCATGTAGTTTTACTGTGGTGCAAAATGTCTGTCACAGTGTTGGTGTCACTGAGCTAAGAAAAAGAACTGGAGATGGTGCGGCCATAGGAGTAGCATAGGGAAAAGGGTGCATTTTGAAGCCATATTGGTTGGGTCCAGGCTAAAGCGGGCCTGCGGTGCGCATTGGCCGAGGAAGGGAGCAGGTACCGCGGGAACATTGGAGCAGCCCTTCTGAATACGGAAGCATGCCCTGCCAATACCCGCCAACACCTCTACCATGCACCTCGTGGTCGCCCTTCGTTTCTTTTAGCCTATGTTTACCTTTGAACGTTCACTCGAAGTTCTTTTGACTTTATGCCTTAGACTTGCTGTAAATTATGTCGACTGTGATGATGCAAGGGCGGCGTAATGTTATCGCCTTCGTAGGCCCAGCAAACTCTGCAAGGGCAAGCCTGGAACTTGGAGGCTCACTCGAGAAATGACCCACTCGCCCACATGAAAGAAGAGTTCCGACATGACGTTATCAGCCCTATGATACTCCCCCAAGAATTATTAGGCCTCCGGTACCATGACTGCCTGCCACCATGATCACGACAGCAAGAAAACTGAGATGGGAAATTATGAAAATCCCATTGTAGCGAATGGAGAAGAGCCACCACGGACACAACTAAGATGGCTTCCAATTGCCCCAAATCCATCGTATTGTGCGCCATCTCCAGTTCTCTTTTTAGCTCAGTGGTTGGTGTTAGCCTTAATACCCCAAACTATATTGTAATGGAGTTGTTTGCCTCCCCTTTCTTGCAAGATGGAGCTTGAATGACTCAGTGTAAGCTTCACAAATTTTTCTCACAAAAAGATGTCTTAGAATAAGGACAAAACCTCATAGTAACATTACAGGGAAAAAGATGATCCCATGAGAACTTGTTGAACCTTTTCCCTGCAAGAATGGCATTACTGTTCCAAAAGAGGTTAAGAAACTAAGCAATTCCAATTTCGAAATTGATGAAGAACTCCTCCTTCTCATGTGCAAAATCCAATACCTCTGGTTTTCTGGCACTTACAATCAGCCATCTATTATTATCATGAAACACATCATTAAAACTCCAAGGGAATCTTCTAAAATTAAGATTTTGTGCCTCCTCCAGTTGTTAGCTCAGTCAATTTGCAATCCAATCAGACAGAATTTTCTCCATTGAGACAGAGGAGGAACCTTACCTGCATTGTATCCAGGAACAACCCCAGGGTTGAGGCTGGTCCGCTCATCTGCCACTGCATCCGCCGGCGAGGTGGAAGGAGGAGGCATGGGAATGGCAACGCTAGGATGATGGGCCGGACTTTCTCTCTTTGGCTGCTGAGTGATGACAGGACTGCCCTGTCTGGGACTTCCACGTGGAGGTGTGTTGGACTCAAACTTCCTCGCATGTCTGGGAGACCCATCGGCTTCCCCACCGCTTAAACTTGAGTCCTCCTGCAAAACAAAACCCCATTGAAAAACAACACACACTAATCCAATCCAATAAGAACTTTAGCATGGTAATGGCTTCGCATTGTCTAATTGGTGAACAAGCAAACTCATGCAATAAACCAAATTGCCTGCTTAAAAGAGAGGCATGAACTGATCAGGCCTACTGAACCAATGATAAGCTGTAGGGAAGATAAGACCAAAAACACACTGAACGAGCCCAGTCCAATAGTGGGCCTCCTTTCACCAAAGATGATGCTTCCATTTCTTCATCACATGTAACATACTGTATGTCTTTGAATCTAAGATAATATTTTTTATGCTGGAATTTCAATAGACATGGGCAATCACTGGTGTCTTTTCATCTGTACATCTGCTTTCAGCCATAAGTATCTTTCGCAGATGATTCTAAAGCGATCCTTGAAATTTAGCAATGGAAAAAAAAGTCTTAAAATAAAATAAATAGGCAAATTATTAAATTTCATTAGATTGAGCACTTGACTACAATATTAAGCTTGATTTTAAAAATACCATCATAGTCACATCTAGAGTCCCAGTAGATATGAAATGTGCAACTCTGGGGACTAGACTGCCAACCATGTATGGGGATAAGAAAATATAAAAAGATGCTCTAAAATGTAAACAATTTTTATTTTAAAAACTGCTGCAAAAAAATTAATTTCCAGATCCCCAAACCTGATTTGGCAATACATACCTAGAAGATTGATAATAAAAAAAGTGAGCATGTTTGACTTTTGACTGTCTGCTACAAGACCACTCATTAATTGCACACAACTAGAAGAATTCCAATTTACATGAGTGAAGATTTGACCATTTGGTGACTGCATGATGCCATGCAGAGTTTTTTTTAACTAACACCTAATTGTTCACTCAAACTTATCGAAATATTGAAAATTTCACATGTAAACTAGAATTAAGATTTGTACTCTCCAAACTATGAGAATTTTACCGACGACAGCTGAAAATTTGTGCAACTATGTCCAAAGTCTCAAGGGGCTAAATAGCTCTCAAATTTCCCCTCTAAGACCCCTGCTTAGGCTTGATGGTGCACTTGTCATTCATTGCCAGTATAAGAGTTTCTCTCACCAGATTCATAAAAGGAATAATACATCAATTAAAATTAAATTAATACAACAAGAAACCAAAATTTAAAATAATACAAGCTCATCCTGACCCTCAACTCCTACATCATGAATCCAGAGCTAAAATGATGCAAATCCGAAGGGGGAACCAGATCAGCATCCGATACTTCTAGGCTCAGTACCCAATGCTGAGAAGCAAACAAGTTAAAAAAATAAAGACACAATGGATGTTTCTGGTGCTGGCATGTATGTCATTAAAAAAAACTCAGGCAATCATGCCTTCTCTGCATATCTTTACATCCTAGCATTCATTTTTAGTTATTGTTAGACAAAATAAATGGGCACATATGCATGGGGAAACATATAGGACATGACTATCTCTTTTTTGGAAGTGTTGATGTTCTTTTTCAGAAAGGAGGCCCACTAAAAATAATAAGCAGGGGTGGCAGAAAACTCATCCTTACGAGCTTATTGTTTTCCGAGGTTCTAGGTTCACCTAAGGTTTCCGTGGCTTGGTCCTCTCTCTGTAGCAAGGCAATGAAGAAAACACATGTAACACAACAAACATAAAAAAATCATGGCAATGCATTCTCCTCATACATCAAAATAAAACTGCAACTCAAAGATATTAAGGGCATTTCATCATGACAAGGGATGAATGGAAAAGTGAATCAATACTGGGAAACTGATGCATCTTTAGGGGTATGGTGCAGTTTCATAAATGCAATTTCAGTGAAGACTTCATTATAATTTGTGCAAGTTAGTCAGTGAAAACAACAGATGACAACATGAATCTGCTTTCACAATGTGAAACAGTTAAGTGCTACAATCACATTACAGGCTCTTCTGGAGCCTCTCAGTCCCAACACCAGCAGCAAGCAACAAAATCACAAATGGAGAAAAATGTCCACATGGGAATCTGCAGGGAACTCACTGATAACGTGTGATAGTCTCCCGTCTCCGGGGGCGGCTGCGGCTTGCAGTACCCGCAGCAGAAGTTGCAGCAGCAGCAGAAGCAGCAGCAGCAGATGAAGTAGCAGCCCGTGATGAGGCCACAAAAGCACAGGGCAGCCTGGGGAGAGATCTCTCATTAAGTGACCAATTGCCATCAGGAAAATGTTGCAACTGTTACAAATGTTAAGAATCACAGAAGACCCCACCTTGCACCACCCCGAAGAAAGGATGAAGTATGTCGTGACGTTCTCTTCGCCGAACTGCTCGGCGATGTACAAGCCGAACGAACCATACTCGTCGTAGATGCGCCGCTTGTTGAGGTCATTCAGGGTGGTGTATGCCCTATTGATCTCCTTGAACTACAATATAAACCATCCATGATATACAGGCTTAAGTAACTTTTATTAAGAAATGCAACATACAAGTGCAGTATACAATATCTGGATGAACCTAATTAAAATAACCAAAACTGATACATATTTCATTCCTTTAGGTTAACTCAATGCAAAAAATTAAAAAACCGGGGAGTATGCTAGATTAAGGCTCAAAGGTCTTCCAGATTGACAAACCCAAGTTCCAACAAATTTACAACCATCTATTTGCCCTCAACTCAGGATAACCCAAACCTTGCAAAAATCTTTTGTCTCAGCATTATTCAGGCTAAGAGGAGGTAAAAAAAAAAAAAAAAAAAGGTTAACCTCCCAAAGCCCATTATTGAAACCCAGGGCTTTCAGTATACACTGAAATCATATATTCATCATATCAGTCCAGGGCCCCCAATTGGAAGTTGATTTAAAACCCAAAAATATTAGCCACAATCCATCCACTAGGTGAGTCATACGTCTGGAAACAGAAAAGCATATTGATGTGTTTCTTTTCAGGTATCGTGTGAAGAATAATGGCTCTGAGTAAAGAAGAATGTGTGGAACTGATACTTTTGCACGGGAGTGACAGCTTAAAGAAGGATGCAGAAACACTTAATGACATCCTCATCGCCCACCAATCACAGACGGTGCTACACCCAAGTTAGGGGCGAAATTCAAGGAAACAGGTGCGATTGGTATGTGTAAACGTGTGGCAGTAGATCCCGCAGAACGGCAACTGATAAGGCAATGAGCAACCTCAGCCCGCACAAATCAACCAGGAAAACGTCCCATGCGACAGGTACCACTAAAAGCAGCATTGCTCGCGTTTTGAAACAGAAAAAGGGGCACCATTCAAAATTCAAATGCTTCACGAGCTTAGCGAAGATGATCCTAATCGCCGTTTAGCCCTGAGTGGGCTTTAAACCAGGATAACGATGACCCAAACTTCCCGTGCACGGCGCTTTTCACCGATGAAGCCAATTTTCATGTTAATGGGGTAGTGAGCCGTCTGAATTATCGGTACTGGCCTCGCGAAAATCCACACGGGATGAAGCCAATGAAGATGCAGGGATCAGGCAAAGCGACGGTTTGGCGCGGAATTTGGTATTTAAAAAAAACGGCGCACCCATTCTTCCTCGAGAATAATGTCAATCCTGCACGAATGCTCATGCTTCAAGAGGAGGCCAAGCCATCCTCGCTCAACGAAGACGGGTTCGCTCCCCCAATGGCGTCAGCAACATGGGAGCGCCGCCCCACTTTGGGCTTACCGGAAATGGTTATCGCCCGATTCTCTCTTTTTTTTTTCTCTCTAAGCCGTGATCTACTGTCAAGATTCGCGACACCGAACACCTCAAGCACCTCATATGACACACCTGCCTCCAAATCACATCTGACATCCTCAGACGCATCCAACAGGAAGCAACTGCGCAAATGCATCGAGATGGAGGGACACCGCATTGATCATCAATTGTATAAGTTGCAGTGAAAGCATTTTCCCTTATTTTTCCAGGCTCGAGTCACCCAGTATTACGAGACTGAATAAATTCCCAAGTCTCCCATATCTATTAAGTGAGATGAGTCTCTTTTTTTTTTCAATTTTAGCATCCATAAGATATATATCAAAACCAAACGTTGCACATCCACTGGGCAGGATCAGCTGTTATAATTTCTTGCAACCGTTTAAATAAGAGCTACCTTCCGCGCCGGGCAATTTCTCTCAACTACAGTCACACGAGACACGCTTTCTAAGGCCGATGCCATGCATCGATGCGCCCGTGTCGTTACTCCACGATGAGTCGGCAGTGCAAAAGGACAGGACCGGAGTCAAAACCGACAGGTGCTTGAAGAGTCGCGCATTTGCTGGCGACGGAGAACAGTACGGGGCCGAGGAATAACGGGGAATAAGTACGGGAGCCCGCCTTTGTCTCTCCATTCAGATCGTCGTCCCCAATCATCCCCAAGCACTCGGCAGATACGAGAGAACGTAAGCTAACCAGACCACGTCCGCGAAAAAAAAAAAAAAACTCCACAGCTCACTCGATTTGCCTCCCACACACCTACGGGTGAACACTATCCGCAATTGGAATTCCTGGAAACTGTAGAAGGAAGGTTTCCCCCCTCCGAATGGGGAAAGGAAGGCCCCGCTAACAGGATACCCTTCATCCTCCCCTCCCCCGAAAGAGGATTTTGCATTCCCCCCCCCCCCCCCACTGCGCCGCCTGTCACTCCCGGCTGACACGCGAGCTGACATAGGAAGACACCGGTTGAACCACCCGACCCGGGACATACTAACGTCCACGTCGTATAGAATTTTCTGTCCCCTGCCTTATCTGAAGAGGAAATTCAGACCCGATTACTACTTGATCGTGCAGCTCAATCACTATCAATCGGTTTAAATTAATAGCCCAGAATCAATACTTCTCTTTTACCGATTACAGCCCAACACGCAGGTATTTGCGGGAGCGAGCTGATAAAACGGGAGCCATGCAAAAGGCACCGAGCTTACATGCCCTCCGAGCGAATGATACGATGCGTTAAAAACGCAACGCATGAGACACTTGAGACATCTCTGTATATCGTACAAAAGTACGTTGAACTTTATCTCGCCGTGGGAGTCTAAATATTGACAGAACGATGAGAATTTCAAATCACACACCCAACCGCTCCACATATTGCAACCGGGATCCCCTGGGATAAAACAAAAAAGGGCCGGCGGATTTTAGACCGAACAAGAATATATATAAAAGGCACCACAAAATGTTACGTTTATTGTTAAATGAAAGGAAACTTACGTTTTGAGGACATAATGTACCCTTCCTCGGGGCTATCTAAACGATAATTCAAATATATAGGTGAAAAAAATAAAATAAATAAAATAAAATAAAATAAAATAGAGTAAATATGTGGTAATTGGAAGGGAACGGAGGAAGCCGAGTGAGGCGTGCACGTGAGTGCATCGTCCGGGCGATTGCATAACGAAATGTCTTCGGCATTTCCTTTCACTCAATAGCGAGGGGAGAATGAATTTTTTCTCTGGGCTGTTACGTCACCGCTCGCCTTCAAAATGCGACGATGTTTGCCGTGTGCGGTAAGTAAAAATAAAATAAAATAAAATAAAATAAAATAAAATAAAATAAAATAAAATAAAATAAAATAAAGCCCCAACCAAAAATGGGAAAAATGAAATTAACAGAGGGCTTTCGTTGCACGAAAGAGATGATAGCGAGGAATGGATGAACGGCGACTTAGCATGCTTTCAACCTGGAGCAAGAGGACAAAAAAAAAAAACCGTGGAGCCCCTGTCATAAAGCTTGAAATTGTCAATCTCCCATATGTGCATGGGACCATGAAGGCATTCAATTTGCTCATAAATCTGGTTCCTCCCCAACCCTTTCCCTCATTGGAAAAGGTTAATTACCCGGTTTTAAAATCTGCATAGGGCTGATTCATGAGATTGGCTTAGAACAGGACTTGCAGGCCTGTTGATCAACTGCACTCTCAACAATTTAATAATTCATTAATTTTGTTAGTTTAAATGCTGACCTTAAGTTACCCAATTTACCTATGCACCCATAGTGCAGTTTTCATAGCACACTGCCATATTTGCCATCAGCATGAAAATTACTTCAAACATTCAATCCATCTATTTGTTTCATTGCATAGAATCAGAACTGACTTCAGCTCTTTCCCTTTATACACAAATGAAAGGCATGAGTGAAGCCAGGTATAAAGCATGGAGAAACAGATGATGATAACTGTTTCTCCATCAAACTATCATTTGAAGTCAGGCATGAGAAATGGGACCGAGGATGAGAATTCCCGAAAATTTCAAAGAGATAAAACTTGAATGCCAAAGTTAGAGCTAAGCCTCATCCATACCAAGAACAACAAGAACCAACAAAGCCAACCGTGCCTTTCCTGGCCTTATCTGTACAGTGAGTCATCACGGTCATGAGTTGTCACCATGCTGTACAATCAATCTAAAGCAAAGTACTGATACTGTACTGCCAATGAAAGTCCTTGTTTCATTTGAGAAAAAGAAGGAACTGCGTCATGCCTCTGGAAAAGAGGAAATTCCCATGATTAGTTAAGAGGAAAATGCAGCACTTGTTGCACTCCACATCCATTCATTCAGAGTTGATTTTTTTTAAAGTTTAAGATGTTAAAATATAAAATAAAATTCTGTAACTTTTGATTAGTAATATAAGAAATTCAATCCTGATTACAGTTAGATAAAATGGTAATTATGTGACCTTCATATTTTCTGCTCTTCTGATGAAATTTGGCACAAAGACAAGTGAATCATATATCATTCCTATACCATGTATGCAGAATGATACACATATGTACTTCAAAATGAAAACAAGGTTGACCTTGATGTGCATTTCATAATATACCAATGATCTGACACATCCTGAGAACATGGGATCAAATAATTTATCTTCAGCCATTCCATGAACTCCTCAAAATACCTCTGGAATAATAGTTGCTCCACCAATGTACCATAGCACTCAGGAATGTCACATGAATCTGACAAAGCTATTCTGAGTATCCAGATTTTTCTTTTTTGCCAGTCACCAAAAGAAAACGAAGCCAGCCAGGAAGCAAAATTGCTCATTTACTGACATTATCATCATTGGGGTAACTATTGAGTCAACAACAAACTCCTTCTTATGAGCTTTTGAAGCATCTCACCTACTTCAGCCCATGCTCTGAATAAAAAAGTGTATGAGGAGTACAAAACCAGACAAGTGTCAAAATTGACACATTGCAATATTCCTGGAATGCAATATCATTGAGAGCATCTATTAAGATCAACACTGAGTGTCAATGCATTAAAAATTACCTTGAGTCCCTCCAAATATTGAATCATATGATTGTCTTGCTAAGTGACAGTTCAAAATAAAGTTTTCATGAACGATTTTCCGAGTTTTTGTTAGCCCCATGGTATTGCACAAAAGGGTTCATGGATGTGCATGAGTGCCACCAATATCTCTCTACACTGCTGCTGAGAAAAGGTTGAGAAATGCTGCTCCAGAACTCTGAATTATCTGAGAGCGAGTTCCAAGGTAGACGTATTCATGTGCGACTCAATTTTCCATATACCTTCGAGGAATAGTGAGGATTGAGAGTCATGCCTCAAACATGCAGTTTCATGTACCACTTTGATAAGAACTTGCATTTTTTATCAGAGCAAATGATGCGTAGTTAAAGAAGGAATGCTTTCCTTCTTTCTAAAAGAATGAATGTCATTTCACAATGGAGAGAAAGAGATCAAAGTTATCAGGTCCAGGAAACTGACATGTTCACAAAGAAACAGGGCAGGAACAGTTAAGCTTTTCTTGCTGTTGTTTCTACTATGTATTTTGAGTATTTCTACCTATTTACCCATTTCACCTAGCAAAGATGAAGGCCTTCAAGGAAAAGTTGATGTATCCCAAGAGACACATGCAATGAAGGTTACCAATGTTTTATTTATTATTATGTGATGAACTGTGGATGATGAGATGGCCTCCCAGCCTCTACACCATTATGACTATTGGTTAGGCTAACATGAACAAAGCATGGTGTTCACTGAAGTGATGCCATTCTAATGTGTCTAAGAAAGAATTGTGAGACTAGTGTGACATCCCCTGTTCAGAATGCTAGGCCCAGGCCTCTTTCGGATGCAATAGCATCAATTTCAACTTGGACAAGGTCCAAATTTTGCCTGGCTATGCGATGAAAACTAAATAAATACATTAGGACTATTTACCTTCTCTGCAGCTTCAGGATTTCCTTGATTTTTGTCTGGATGGTATTTGAGCGCAAGCCTCCTATAAGTTCTTTTGATTTCATCCTGAGTGGCAGTCTTCGTCAAGCCCAAAGTCTCATAGAGGCTCTCTCCAGACGTCCTGGCAAGCAAGTAAGGAGCAGTATTAAGCGTCAGTTTGGACGCTCTCCTAGGCCTCTCATAGACCTCGACAGACTACAGACTAGATATCGGCTTCATACACCGAGCAGGGTCATGTGGAACTTGTTGCATTGAAAGAACTTACGAAATTTTGCGTCGATCCATTTAAAGGCCTACAGTGGATTGCCACTGCATTCCCACGGGATGTACTAAACCTGCAGAGCAGGGGCACGAAAGGCTAAGAAACCTGACGAAGACGCTCAGAATTTGCCGTGGACACGAGCAGGAGGAACCACCAGCACGACTGCGGGAGTGGTTCTGACTGCGATTCTTGCCGCAACAGTGATGCCAAAGAATTCCTTGAATCTTTTGCGGCATTGAAGATCAATTTTAAATAGTTTCAAAACAAGTTCCAAGAAAAAAAAGATTTTCCTTTGATTCATTTATTCATAAAAATTTTACCCCTTCAAATCTCGTATAATGAATATAATAGACCCTAAATGATGCAAGCAGGCTGCTTTGATTATCCTACATCCCTTTCCTC